>JAMKQA010024499.1:0-19858 GCA_024699735.1 Posidonia australis
TTTTGTTAAATTCTAACCGTTAAATTTTAGATTAAAAATTAATAATGAATATAATTCAAATTAGGATGAAACCTTAACACATAGTAGATTATATTATAGATTAACTAATTATATAATTAGATTTTATTTTAAAAAACAGAAAACTAAAACAAATAAGATACTAACAGTAAAATTTTCTTATAGACATCTACACAAACCATTCCCTGTAAATCTAAATAAACTTCCTTCAGCCTGTCTGAAACCATACAAGGAAAAACAAAAACGAACTATCTGATGTCGTTATAATTGACTCATTTCCCACCAACAAAAAAAATGATTCATTGATCAAAACTTGGGTAGAAGCCAAAAAAAAAAGGAAAAAGAGAGAGGGAGAGAGAGAGGAAAGGATCTCTTTCTTTCTCTAGAACCCGAAGAAACCCAAAATCGGCCCCCCAGCTTTCCACTGGACCGTTCCCATTCCACCCTCTGGGCTTCGTTTTCCCGCGGCGAGGGAGTGTTGGTTTGCTCGAATCGGCTGTTTTTATTCGGTTTTCAGCAAAGGACGAAGTGGGTTCGCGTCAAATTTTGATCTTTGGGCACCGATGTCGAGAGCTGTGGTTTCCACCACCACTTCGTCCCAGTTCCCTCTTTTAGGCTGTCTCTGTGGCCCTTCTCGGCGACGTGACAGGTCGGTTTTGGTGGCGAGGAGGAGGTTGGGTGGGGGTTTGGGCGAGAGGAGGATTGTGTGCTCCTGCACTGCGCCTCCCAGGAGCTGGACTGAGGGGCTCTCGTCCTTGGATAGGAAGGTCAGTGTTGTTTATGTTGATTTTTGTGTTCCTAATGGACGTCGAAATTGGGATGGTAGGATTTGTTTTTTAGTGGCAAGCTCAATATTGGAGTTTATGAGCACCATTTTGTTGTTGAAGGTTTTTTTTTTTTTTTTTTGGTTGGGTGGTTTGCTAGCAATATCAGGTGTCCACAGTAGAAAGGAATATAGCTCTTTTATGCACATTCTGATTTCAAGTAATATTGTCAGAACTTAACTCCATCTGAGGCAGATTGGATTGCTCCTTAATAAGCTAAGAGCTTTTTTTTTTCCTTTACTTTGCAGTTATACTGAATCTACTGTTGAAATTTTTATATCGTAAAGAATGTCAATATGACTCTTCAGTTCTCTTTTTTTTCCATCAGATTGTGAATTTCAATGCTTTCACATGAGTTTTTTAAAGAATGCAAAATAGGCCTCCATGTTCTTCAACTAATAATTCATGTTGAACTTTGTCGAGGTTTCATTTATGCACTCTTCTCTGTTCGCCATATCAGTGCTGAATCCACCAGATACCTGACATGCTTGTTTCCAAATTAAGTAGATGACCAAATCCTAAGATAGCTGTTTTGGTAACTTTGCAAACATAATGAAACTGATTTATTTTTTTTTCCTATTACTCCTAGCTATATGTCACATCCATCATACTGATGTGTTCTTATCGATATGCTGTTAGAAGCCATCTTTATCAGAGAATCTTAGCATAAGCAAGGAGGTTGAGGATGAAACTGATGTGCTAATTGAGTGTAGAGATGTTCATAAGTCATTTGGCGAGAAGCAAATTTTAAGAGGCCTCAGCTTTAAGGTGAATCTTATATGCTCTTATAGTTTCGACTAATGATGGTTGATTGCTGCATATTTTGTCATTAAAACCGTGCACCATTGATGCTAATTTGAACAATCTTAGAAACCTGATAGATCAAAGACATGACTTATATGGTGTCAGGCCCATCTAGTATCTGGAGTCACTGCCATTTATCTTGCAATATTGGTTATTAAACTTGCATTTTTCTTGGAAAGATTGCTTTTAAGTCTCAAATAGATACCCTTCAGCATATACTCTCTCTGCATGTGTTTGAACTTGGAACAAGTTTGAATCTTTTCTGCAGTTGGCACAGCTCTTGGTGTAAGTGGGAATTATGTGTGATAAGTAATTTGAATTTGAATCTATCATTAAAGAAAAATCTTTACCTTTGATGAAAGAGTGAATATGAAACCTATAGCCTTGTTTGTTACGAGAAATTTGTGACAAACACTCAAGAGAGTTTGGCAAAAAACTGTGTAGAAAAATAATAATTACGTTGGCATCCAGTCATGACTCTATGTTACAAATGTCTACTTCTATCGGTTTCTATTAAAACACCAAAAGGTGATTGTCAGGTTTCCAATTACATGCTGCTGTTAATGAAAGGTTGTGGCACCCTACAACATGATATAACGTATTTTACTTTTCTCGACATCAATTAATCACATCTAAAGCACTAATTATTGTCAATATATCATATATTAGTTTTAGTCACATATCTGCTCTTGCACTTTTAAGACTATCGACCACATGTACTTGTATCAAATAGTCTCCTTTAGAAAGAAATTTTTCATTCTTACATCTCATTGTTTTTACTTCTACACATAGCTACAAGTTCCTTGGGGAACTCTGCCGTATTTAATGATTGATCCAAGAGAGATCTGTTACTACCAACAAAGCAAGTATTAACTGAAGGTCTATGCAGTTGTAACACTAGGCAGATAGGGTAGTATACAGAAATAATAATTTTGCATTAAGTGTATCCTAATTTGGTTCATGATCTAGTTTTTTTTAGTGACCCAGAAATTCCCACCACCACAATTGGATGATGAGCATAGGCTTCAAAGTCCAAATTGGGGTTCATGATCTACCTGATTCCTATTTATTAAATGGACCATGTTTGCGTTTAGCATATAAACGTCTTGAACCCATTTATGAGCCCTGTACTTGATAGGTTTAAAGATGAACAAGATAGTGTATTTATCTATATTACCGTTTTTGAATAAATTCCTAGATGTGTAATATATGCTTATGATCAATAAAGGTTGAAGCTAAAAGCATGTTTGCTTCTTCTCCTCTCTTTTTTGTTACAGTCTTGATCATGTGTTCACTCTACATGAGTTGAGAAACCAAATAGGTCTCTAAACGTTGGCTTACATGATTTAAAGTATTATGAAATACCCTAGCGTCAAAGGTGTTTTCTTTTCTTCATCTAGAATTTCTCTAGGGCCAGGTGAAACCCTGATACTGATAGTCACCGCTAGATGCCTAATCTACTGTCAGTCTGTCAGCTAGACTTTAAGTATGTATTATGCATATCTTTCATGTAGTCCTGTCCTACATGATTGAGCAGAGTCACCATGTATCTGGCACCAATTTGAAGAGGTTGGAAGTCAGTTTTTTTTTTTTTTGACGATTGCAGAATCCTGCTGGATTCTTGAATTCCAAGAGATCTAAATGTTAAGGCAGAATGGTTGGGGAAAAGCTTTTTTATTCATAATGCATATGGTCGTGCTTAGGTTAATGTTAGATGATTGGGGATCTTCACAGCTGTGGAGGCGTCATTGAAACAATCATGTTAGGAGTGATCAGATCTGCATCTTTCTGAATTCAATTTGTCACAAACTGAAAGACAATCATGCCTACACAATGGAATTGAATACACTAGCGAACCAACATTCTGGGAAATATTTACTACCAGTGCTCTTATTGACCTTGTTCTCCTGTTTTTCCCATTTTTCATTGCTATTGAGTTTGTCATCCTTATGTTTTGCTTGCTCATGAAGCATTTCTCTCTCTCTCTCTCTCTCTCTCTCTCTCTCTCTCTGACAGAAGAATTCAAACTTGATTTCTATCGCTAATGTCTAACGTGTTGTTTCATGTATTATTCTCTCTTTCACATTCATCGATCATAAAATGAATTTGATAATCTAAATGCATGTGAAATATAAACTTCTGTTTGTAAACTCTCTTGTAGAATTTCATGTATTCTCTATATGCCAGATTAGACATGGTGAAGCTGTTGGCATTATTGGGCCTTCTGGTACAGGCAAATCAACCATCCTGAAAATTATTGCTGGGCTTCTAGCTCCAGACAAGGTAATTGGTCTGATGATATTGTGCATATTAACTAAAGGACAGTTGATCTTTCTTTTTTTTCATTAGTGGTGTTAAAAAAATATTCTTCTCATTTCTCGACTAACACAATACATTTTCCCTCTTTGGAATCATTTCTATAATGAGTAGGGGGAGGTTTATATCCATGGAAAAAAGAGGCATGGTCTTGTTGGCGATGAGGAAATATCCGGCGTCCGGATTGGTTTGGTATGTACTTATTTGTATTGGTATAAGATCTCGTGAATCAGTGATTTCTATGATGACCAGAGTTTGATACTTTGATTGACAACCTTATCTTCGAGCTTTATTGAATGCTCTATTTAATGGTCATTTATGTAGCAACTGACTGTGACTATAATTGCACATAATAAAGCACATCTTTTTTGGCCTGGGAATGCTTCTTCATGGATAAATAAAACTTGATATTTTTATTTTGATAACAGGTTTTCCAAAGTGCTGCTCTTTTTGATTCTTTGACTGTTCGTGAAAATGTTGGCTTTCTTTTGTAAGAGACCTAACATTAAATTTTGATGAGCATTTTTTGTATCAAAAACTCTGTTTCTCTGACTGATATTTTTCCTTTGCTAGGTATGAGAATTCCAGAATGCCAGAGGACAAAATAGCAGAACTTGTTGCAGAAACTTTGGCAGCTGTTGGGTTGAAGGTGTGATATTTAGGGATTTTTTTCTCTTGATCTCTGCATCAGGTTTCGCTTAAGAACTCATTCAGTTAAACTAAGGCTCTGGAACAAAAATAAACAAGGTTTTCAAATTTTGAATATGATAGTAGAGCTCAAGGGACTAACTGATTAATCATGTATTGAACTTAGTGTTGAATGAAGAAATTGTCTGTTTCGGATGTTAGGAGGAAGCATGTAACCACACAGGGTGTAACTGCAAGATTGCAAGGACACTATCTGGGGAATATTCCAATAGTTTGTCTCCAAAATCCCTCAAAAAATTTAATGCTGTATCATTTCCTACTTTTGAAAACATTGGCATATTGCCATTCTCACACAGAAAATGAAAATGTAGAAGTCTACAACTAGCAGTAAATCAGTCACAGCATGCCACAATTAAGCAATTGAAAAGATCCATGCAGGTAAACCAGGATAATAAGAAAATTATATGAATATTTTCTACTTTATTCCAGTCAATTTCTTCTTAAAAAAACTTAGAACACACAACCTACATTAATTACAGGGAAAATTTAGAGATCCAAAACTGCAAACTATTAAGAAACCATTGGGATTTAAACTAAATGTAGAATGCAGAAGTCGTTAAAAATTTTGGGTGTGTAAGCGATTATTTGAAGAAAATTGTTACTTGCAGATTGACAAAACGATAAAGTAGAGAGATATGAGAATTTAGACAGCCTGTTTCTTTAACAAGCATCATTTGATCAAATTCAAAGGAAAATAAAACTATGGGTTAAAGATCACCCTTAGACAAAGAAATAGATTAAAATAGAAGGCAAAATAAGAGTTTTTTCAGTGGCAGCAAAGGGAATTTTTATATGTTCAAAACCAAGAGGAAAAAAAAAACAAAAATAAGGCCTCAGAACAAATCAACTTCAAACTGATACTTGGGCTTCATGTTCCAGGTTTTCTCTCCAAGAGTAGAATACAATCATTAAAGCCAATAGAATATTCAAAACAAACAATTCTTACTTAACAATATATTCATACCGATGATGCACATGATATCAATCTTTCTAGGTTCTGACATTTATTCATGTATAGAGATATACTCCAAATGGCTTCTTTTGTATTGTATTAGATCATTTCCCTAATTGTCCATTTGAAAATGTCTATTGAAGGAAACTTTGGATTGGTAGGTGTGATGGATGTCTTAAATATGATGTAGGTCATATTCATTTCTCCTTCTGTGGTTTTTGTGTATTTTTTACAAGCATGGTGATGAAGGACTGTCCTGGATGGGCTTAGAAATGTCTGCAAGGAGGCTATAAAATATCAATTGAGTCCCATGTTGTGGTAGATATCATTAGGGGAATCAAGTTCAGCATAAAATTCTTGATGGATGTTGACTTAATTGACGTCTGTGGCCATAGATGTAGATTATTACTTTAGCTCATCTTAGAGTTTCAAATCTAAATTTAAAGTTTTTTTATTATTTCTGTGGACTTTTGTAAATTAACCGTGTTTCCATTGTCATTGCCACTGATATTCGACATTTTTTCCTATTTTTTGTCTAACCAAAGTCGAACATGAAACTGACATTTAAAACCATTACTCTGTATTGCATTGAACTACTACTCTTTCCAGTGTAGCTTATATCCTGGATGATGCATGGACAATGAGGGGGCTAAGTTTATAGTGTTCTATATTGTTTTAGAATATTCTGATATGCTTAAGAAATAAAAGGCATCCCTTAAAAGGAAGGAGAAGGGCTACCTTATATCAAGACTATATTCCATATGGTTATATAGTGCTTTTTTTAATCTTATCAAGAAGTAAAAGGCATCTCTTTATTTGGAAAGGTAAGGGCTATCTTATACTAGGTGTGTTGCTAGCATGGTTCGAAATTTCGACTATCGGCAAAATTTTGCCGATACGTCTCAAATTTGTAGGTCTCTGGCACATCAGGTGCATTTCAAAAAATACCAAATTTCTATACCTGTGTCTTGTGCGAATCGGTGAGTCAACCAACTTGTGTTGAGTCACTGAATAAAAGGACAATATGCTCGATACTTCATTTGCCGTTGGCTGCTACTTGTGGCTATTGCTGTTTGTGTTCTCCAATGGTGCTAGTGTGCTGTGCTGCTCCTTGGTTCTTCGATGGTGATACTTGTGACATATGTTGCTGCTGTGCTCTCCAACGGTCTTTGCTCCAGCCGTCCTCCTTGGTTTCTTCCTTTTTGTGGTTGTTGGCTTGTTGCTGTGCTCTTTGGTGGTTTTGCTCCAACCTTCATCCTCCTTATCTGTGTCGCTGTCATGTTCTTCGTGGTGAAGGTCGCTTGCTATTGTTGTCTTCTCTAGTGGTGGCGGTGTTATTCTTCTCTAGAATCTAGATCTAACTAAGATCTATGAAGATACACTAACATATTCACCAAGACCTAGTTTTATGTTGTTATATATCATTTTTTTAGTAGATCTAAGATCTAAATGTAAGATATACATTAAAGCCTATCAAGAATTTAAGATCTTCACTAACATATATGCAAATATACTAAGCCTATTAAACCTCAAAGAATTCCTCAATCAGTATTTGTTCAACAATATCCATTAATAGGGTTCGTGATATAGCTATCACTGTCACAATATCACTATTATATTGCTGAATACTAAATATATTATAATTATATGTCTTGGAATAACTACGTATTATGGAAAGAATTCGAAATTCAACAGCAAATTTATCATGATTACAACATGGTTAAACAACAATAAGATTTTGATGAACCAAGACATTCTTTATAGTATTAAGTATATATGAGGTCACTTTTATAAGCATTTTTATTTTTAAACATTTATTAAGTTTTTTTAAGTATTTTTTTATGTTTCAGCACATTCATTTTAAGTGTATGTAGCATGTTTAATATGATACATGTCTAGAAATTAATCTAAGTAGTCCTAAATGTATATTATTGCTTATTTTAGTTTATTCTAGAGTTTCAAATTGAAATTTGAAGTTTTTTTTTATTATTTTCATTGAATTTAGTAAATTTATTGTATTTCCATGGGAATTTCTATTGAATACGTTTCCTATTTTCGTCTCACCGAGGTTCGATATGAAACCAACATTAAGAACTTTGGTTGCTAGTACTCTCTTTTTTTCCCTATATGAAGCTCTTAATATTTTTTTTAGGTTTGGCATTGCAAATTGTGGATTTGACCTTATATCACCTCCACCTGTTTGGTTTTGCTTGTGTTAATTACTTAAATGGTAGCTGGGTCAACATATAATTCCCGATTAACTTATGTCTGTCAAATTCTCTTATCTCATTTAGATATTCATTTCTTGCCGAAGGAACATTACATCATACTACTGTTTCTCACATTCTTTGGTATGCCAATGGCTTAACATGCACATCTGTTTCCCTATTTTGTATTCATTCTTGATTTTCTTTGGTTGTTAGCTTGCCATGAGTATATGTTTCAGAGAAAGCATTACGATTTTCAAGAATTCAGATTCCTTTGATTGTGAAGCTAATGGACCGTTATTTATACAGGGAGTTGAAGATCATTTGCCATCTGAGTTGTCTGGTGGGATGAAAAAGCGGGTAGCATTGGCACGGTCAATAATTTATGATTACACAAAAGATGCAATAGAACCAGAGGTCAAAATTCCTGAGTACCACTAGTCAATTTATTGTTCTCCATTTCTGGAAACTGTCATCGACCTGTGCACCCAACCTCTTCATTTTATATCTCTGAAGGTCCTTTTGTACGATGAACCTACTGCTGGACTTGATCCCATTGCATCCACTGTAGTTGAAGATCTTATACGATCAGTTCATTTGAAAGGACAAGATGAAACAGGGAAACCTGGGAAGATTGCGTCCTATGTTGTAGTCACTCATCAACACAGCACTATAAAAAGAGCTGTTGATAGGTAGTCCAGTTTCCCAAAGTCGATCCAAGAGTCCCATCTCCATTCACATGAGCTTTATTAATTATTACCTTTGTTGCCTAGGTTGTTGTTTCTTCACGAGGGAAGAGTTGTTTGGCAAGGAATGACACATGAGTTCACCTCTTCAACAAATCCAATTGTTAGACAGGTAAATCTTGCACAACTTTTTACATGAGGTATCATTAGTCATATGTTTGTGTATTGATTAGGACAAAATTTGTACTATCCTTTCAAATTACAGTTTGCGTCGGGGAGCTTAGATGGACCAATCAGATATTAGTGATAGCTTCACATTGTGCTACCTCAGCTTTCCGCATTTGACATGCAATAGAATGCTGACCTAAAATGTGTTCTAGTTTTAAAGTGTATAGGTTCGTGGCAGAAGATATTTAGAAGCAGGATCCTACAGGGAAGGATGATTTATTTCTGCAAAATGTAAAGGTATAATCATCTAGTCAATCAGATCAAATTGGTCTCCAATTCGTTCAGATCACAGTTGATTTCCCTGATTCTTACATCTGAAAAGTTACGTCATTCCTTAGCTATTCTTTTGAAATAGGTCCTGAGACAAAACCATGGCATATCTTGCGCTTGTAGTACTTTCACTTTCCCATGCAAGATTTTGTAGAACATCGTGATAGGCAAGGTGAAATTTTTCTAGACAATCTGCATAAATAATTCTGGCACCAATGTGAAATACCGGAATGAATGTAACTTTCTATTTGGTTCGTTTCTCTAACATATGAAGGATATATATATATGAAAGTTTTAGCTCTTGTGTATCTTTGCTTCTTTCTTGGTGGATTTGGTTTAGTGTAAACATATGGTGGAAATATATCTAAATAGTTCTGAATTTTTCAACAAGATCTGTCTAAATATTCTCCCATCTAGTGCTTGGAAGTCGCAAGTTTCCGTGCTAAAGTAAGAATCACCATTCTTTATTCGATAAAATGTTAATTCCCTTTTGTGGAAATTTGATACTGAAGGAAAAGTATACAACTAATATTTCATAGTAGTTAGAAGAAGATGCTTGAATGAACACAAGTACTCTGCCAAATCAAGCCATGACAATTTCCAAAAAGATTCATACTAATTTGTCTTAAAACTCTGTGGCACTAAAGCGGGCTTGCGAAACTCGGATCTGTAGCTAATGTTAGGTACAAGCAAATATCAATACATGAAACTTTGGAATGTATCGCTTTGGAAAAGTTACAACAGAGAAGAAAAAGATATAGATCTTATCATATACTGAAGTAACAGGGAATGGGAATTATGCTCATAGGTGTGGATTTGAAAAACTAATGTTATGCTAACATTCTTGTGGAAAAGTGCCCAGGGGCAAATATTGGAAACCTATTCCTATGCTTGCAAAGTGCAACGCTTGTTTTATATAATCATCACTAACGTATTTTCTCAAGATTATCAGACACAGTCTTCATCTTTGGCCGTGACTCCGGATCAGTCTCGGTACATGCAAGAGCTACGTTCAACAAAGAGACTACATCTTTCTTTACATTGCCCTCCTTAAGTATTGCCGCGTCCACCATCTCCGCCAACGGCTTCTCTGCATCAAATCTTTTCCTCACCCACCTGACCAACTCCCCTGCCTCCATCGGCGAGGAAGAGGCCGACGACTGAGAAGGGGCAGTGGAGAAATCTGGCGACCTCCCAGTGAGCAACTCGAAAAGGACGACTCCAAACGAGTACACGTCCCACTTCTGCGTGGCCCGGCTCAGTAGAAGTCGGGCCTCCGGGGCCCGGTAGTTATTGGACCGATCGATCGGGTCATGTTTCACGTAAGGTAGGGAGCTGCCCATGACGCCTCCAGACGTGATGGTGGAGCCGCCAGCAATGGTGACAAGGCGCATGAGGCCGAAATCGGAGATGTGAGGGTTGAAGTCATCGTCAAGGAGGATGTTACTGGGCTTGATGTTGCCGTGGACAAATTTTCTCGGGCTGCACTCGTGTAAATAGGCCAGCCCTCGGGCTGTCCCTTTGGCGATCCGTAGCCTCATGGCCCAGGAGAGGCATGGTTGACTTGATCGACCTGATCGGCAGTAAAAGGATCTATCAGCTCTCTGTCTTCCATTCAACCATTAACAATTAATAATGACAACCAACTTTTAGTTTCAATCCATTTTTATTTTTTTTTTAAATGTTTGATGATATACAGGATAATATATATCGATCAACTGGAGTGCAGATCCGTGCATGGCATGTGGGTACGCATCCACTTGACCATTACTAATGTTTGAGCTGAGAAAGCCAAACGAAGCAAGATTAATTTATTGAGAATACCAGGCTGGTTTGTTTTCTTGTTCTACAATTACATGTTATTATTACTACCGTGGAGAAAAGATGCAAATCCCACCCGTAGGGTCGAGAACAGCAAGCCACTCACCTGCCCACTGACGGCAAACAGCAATGGCAAAAACAATGGTGATGAGCATACAGCAATTTTCAGTTGCAATCTGTGACTGTAAGATGCCGACATTTTTGAACATTCGGTGACAAACGGCACAGAATGGAATGTCCTTTTTACCCATAGTTATTCGATTACTGAACTTTCAGAAGCTGACACGAAATATTAGGTGATGTGATTCCTATGCTACAGTCCAAGCACATTACGTCAATCTTTGAGTGTTTGTCAAGAGAATTAAAACTTTGTTTCAAAGACCTATATTGTTTTCTTCTCCATATAATACAAGCAAGTGGACACAGGACAGACACAACTGGCGTCCACTATGGTTAAACTATCTAATAAAAAATAGTATAGATACCTTAAAATTATACTTCTTCTTCTTTTTTTACAAGCTAAGAGGATTCAAGAATGGTAGAAAACATCTTTCATCGATCTTCAACTTTGAACCTTTTCTACAATTGCGATCCTGAATCTAAAACTGCGTGCCAAGAAAATTTATCCAGAAGGTCAAACAATTTCACATGCATGTTGTTTATTGGAGAGTGAAAAGGAAGCAAGTGAGGTTGTATTGTATACCAGTGATGTATATTGATATGCCAATTGTGATCAGAGCATGGTTGAGAGAAGGATTAAGAGAGTACCAACCTCTTAGGGCGGCTGCAAGATTGCCATTAGTGACATAATCACTAACGATGAGCTTCTCGTCATGCGACCAGTAGTAGGCCCTCAACCTCACAATGTTCGGATGCCCTACCCTTCCAATCGCCTGCGCCTCCAACGCAAACTCCTTGTACTTCCCTCCCGCCTCCGCCGTCACCCCCTCTGCCCCGCCGCCCTCCCTAAGCCTCCGCACCGCCACCGCCATCCCATTCCCCAGCACCACCTTGTACACCATCCCTCCCACTCCACTCTTCCCCAGCACGTACGCCGACGACCCCAGCAGCTCCTCCAGCTCCAACGCCAGCCCCTTGTCGATCGCCACTAACCGCCCTCCCGCCCCTACTTCTTGCTCCTCCTCGTCCGACGATGTCGTCATCGTCTTCGACGCCATCTCGTCGTCGTACTTGCCCCTTGTAGTACTACAACATAGTAGAGTTCGTATGGACCTTTCGCCTTCGTTCCCGCCCAACCCTTTTCCTCTGTCCTTCACCTATATGGTGCCAAATCATCACACTCACTTGTGAGTTTCCTTCTCTGTCCTTCAATTTATGTATCATTGTGTGCATATAAAACTTCTTCGTTTGGAAAGGAAAAATAATCTTTTTTATGTCAACATCGTTGAGATAAATTATGTATCACTGTGTGTAGTATTAACTATTAATTGTATATAAAAGTTCTTCGTTGGAAAAAGGAAGAATGGTATCTTTATTAACTGAAATTAAAAGTATCATCACCTTCCAGTAGATATATACTATCATCAGACCGATGAGAGCAACGCCGACGGCATCGGCTGCGGAGATCATGATGATTAAACCCGTGCTGAGATTTTTTCTTCCGTCTACTTTCTCACCGAAACTACTTTGATTTCCCGTAAAGACGGGCGCCGCCTGATACTTGCACTTGCTCGGAAGTGGTACCCCGCAGAGATGCGGATTTCCGAGGAAAGAGACGGCTTCCTGGTTCTCGAGTGCTCCCGTCCTCGGAATCTCACCGGAGAGGTCGTTGTCCCGGAGATCCAAATTGACCACCGCCGGCAATTTTCCTAATGCCGTCGGGATCTCACCGGAGAACTGGTTGTACGACAGGTTCATCACCCCGGTCAACGACTTCATCTCCCCAAGGTCCGGCGGTATCGGACCGGAGAAATCGTTGGACGAGAGGTCGAGCTCGGTTAGACTCCCCAGCTCCGACCATATCCCAGCCGGGACCTCGCCGGAGAACCGGTTGTTGCCCAGCATCAGCAGCTGGAGCTGCCGGCAGTTGCGAATCCCCGATGGGATCTCGCCGGAGAGGGAGTTGTGGGAGAAGTCGAGGTTCTGGAGGCGGGGAAGGTCGCAGAGCTCGGGCGGGAGGTCTCCGGTGAGCATGTTGGAGTAGAGGAAGAGGGAGTGGAGCGACGAGGCGTTGGAGAGGCGAGGCGGAACGGAGCCGGAGAGAAGATTGCTGTGGAGGTTGAGGCGGCGGAGGTAGAGGAGGGTGCCGAGCTCGGAGGGAATGTAGCCGGAGAGATTCTTGCCGGAGATGGTGACGGCGACGACGCGTGGGGTGGAGAAGCCGGAGATGTTGGCGCAGGAGACGCCGGACCAGCGGCACGGGTCGGCGTCATCGGGGTCCCAGTCGGCGAGGGCGGAGGTGGGGTCGGAGGTGACGGCGGACTTGAGTGAGAGGAGGGAGAGTCCGTCCGGTGACAGGGCGGAATAGCGGCGAGAAAAGAGGAGGAGGAGGAGAATTGGGAGTGTCTGGATGGAGCATGGGAAGTGGGGATAGCAGGTGGAAGTCGGCATTCCTGGAACAGGAAATTGATGGTGTCGGTCATGTCAAATGGAGGAAGAGGAGTGGTGGTGGGTATATATTCGGGAGGGATGTTGCGTGAGGACAATTATATCAGGTGATGCCAAGAAGACTCTTCTTTGCATTAATGATTTACTGTTGTTCATGTACTTGTAATCCTGTTTAGTTTTTGGATTATGAGTTTTTCTTTTCTTTTTGTGAAAAACCGAAGGAAAACACAATAGAAGAATAATTAAAATCATGAAAAACCCATTGAATAGATTGAAATTCCAATAACAGACCATGCAGTGGAATTTCTTGCTATTATTATTAACTTTCTATTCTTTAGTGGTTCCTACTTTCTATTATTGGTAAATTCTGCTGAGATACTGATTAATAGGATTAGTTACTGACTAAGTGTACTATATTAATGGTGATTATCTTGCTTGCTTTCTGTTCTGCAGCCTGCAGTAGTTTTGCCATTTTGACCTACAGGACCTGGCTGGGACCAGGACCATGAAATAACTAGTACAGTATCCCCATTCCCCACATCCGACCTTCCATTAGTTACCTGGACCTTAAACAATTGTCTCTAGTGGTTGAAGCAAGTGGGAGAGTGGGCGAAATGCAATGTGGGATCACTCCAAAGAAGGAAGCCTAGTGAAGGCTTGGGAGGTAAGGGAGTAGGGTGAAAGCAAGAGGATATATAATTAGTAGTAGGGAGGACCAAATGGTAGGGAGGATGTTTGTCTGTCAGTAGTACACATCTATCTGTTTTGTTTTGACGTAAAGACTGGGGAAGAAATACAGAACATGGAAGTGGGATTTGCTGGTGCCTGCCAATTATTGTGATGTTGTTTAGTGTTGTTTTTTTTTTTTTTTTTTTTTTTAAATAATGATTTTGTTGTTTTATTGGATATGTAAGTCTAGTTCTTACGCTGAGAGATGCTGATGTACCGTAAGCAATGAAACAGTGACAGTGATCTCTTCACATGGAGTATGGTTTGGTGGTGTATTGGCAAGATTCCATATGGGTGTTGGGATTTAAAGATTATCTGGGTCGATTACTCTCCTTCCTGGAATGGTGCACATGCAACATATAGAAGATGATTAGAATAGAAGATGCTGCTGGTTCTGTAGTCTACGAAGTGGGTTGCCCATGTTCTTCTAGTGTGTTGGAATTAGACTTGTTTAAACTCTCGAGACGTTGAATACTTGAATGAAGTGGAAGTGGTGGATGATTAGAATTTGGGGAAGTCTAGCACATCTGTTACTGGATGCTATGACAAATTCAGCACCCCAAAATTATGAATTTGATTGGCCTAGTATTTTGTTTCATATTAGTTTTTCAATATACGGCCCTACATGCACCTCCAGTTTAGCACCTCTGGGAATTGAATTGATTCTAAAAATTTGTTACATTTATTGTTCATTATTGATGTGCATTTTAGGTGAATTTGTTTTCAGACCCGTCCAGAACATACTAGAGTAGAAGAGGGGGCGAATCTGATTTGAAGGCATTAACTTCATGCACATATCAACTATATTTGATCAGATCATTAGAATTCAGTACCAGATATTATCGGTAAATATTGATGAACGGAGTTTTATCATCATCTTGTATCAACTTAAGTTTGCATGAAGTCCGAGGATTGCAATGTCTTCGATGTCAGAACACATTCAGAGGAAATCCTCTCTGACAACATAATTGCTATGTCTAACACCTAAGCTATAGTCGATTTATTAATAAAACAAAACATGCTGTTGCACTCTAGAAAATCGCTAACTTTGGCTGGCAAAGGGCGAAAATGCTGCGGTCACTCGTAGGGTTCCGGTTGTCTGAGAAATGCAGATCTGCTGCGTAATACCACTCGATCCGACTGGGAAGCTTTAAAATCCGGTCTTCTGGAGGAGGAGACCCCCGATCCTTCATCTTTTCAGGACAGACCTAGTCAATCAGGGAATCGTTCCAGAAGGAACAACGCAGGACAGGTATGTGGCTCCGGCAAGGTAAACTCTCCCTCTTCTGAGCCTGAGCCTGAGCCAGTTATCTTTACTGGTAGATCCACACCTGCTCCTTTTGGTTCTTCGAGCTGTCGATTGGATCTGCTATTTCCTGGAGCGAATCGGGAAGATTCTTTTACCTGCGCATCTCTACAGGCTCTTCCCCCTGTTTATTGCCTCTTAACAAATACCACCCTAATATCTCACTGGATTCTATCTTCTGCTATAGGATTTTGACTCCTTGTCGATTTATTAATTTACGATTTTGCTGTGTGTATGATGAAATCGTTGTGGATTGCTCTTTTACATGTCCCAAAAATTATTGGCTTCGTCTCCACAAGATTCTGGATGAAAGTAAAAAAGGAATTAAGGTTGGTTTCTGTCAGAATGATTTCATCTCAGGTGATGATAGGAATGAAAACACTCATGATTTGAATGAAAAAATTCACTATCCTGCTTGTAATGATATTTGTAGTTTTGGTTTGGGGGAGATCTGTTCCCCTGATTTAGACGGGTGTCATTTTCCCCATCTGGTTCCTTCTGCCCCAGCGTTCAACAAGGTGGTTGGGTCTCGCCGGAACTCCTGCTCCAGTAGCCGGCAGAGGCAGGATTCCCCATACGTCGTCACGCAGACAGCTTTTGCAGAAAAAACCCCTGGTTCCATGTGGAATTATACTACTTTTAGGCCTCCGTTAATCTCGGATTATTTCTCTCTCTCATCTAGAGATTCGAATCACAGTTCTAATTGTTCCTGTATTAATGCCATTAATCAGTATAATCAGCCTTACGGCTTTAACTATCACTCTGATAATGGAGCTTACCTCGGGTGGGGATTTTATCTTCCCACGATTTCCTCTGACGATTGCTCTTCTATAACCCTCGCGAATAGTGACAAGTCAAATCACATTAATTGTCCACCATTCCCTGTATTACCGTGTGAGAGAGAAAAAATATGTGCTGAGAGAGCGGGAAATATGCTCAACCAAGACATTAACTCTGTCATTCCCACTAAGGAATCTAATTATTCCTCTGTTAGCAATGGTTTTATGGTTAACTATAGTGTTTCTTCTCATTATCAACTTGATAATGAAGCTGATTATATGGGTAATTTTTCTTTATTATCGGAGCAAAATAGCGGTTGCAACTCCGAGGCCCCTGGGTTTTCTTCGTATACGGGCAATATCTCTGACACAGGGATGTCGTCTGATATTTGCCGCCTTTCCCAGACTCCCTCTCTTACTCTCTCCTCTGACAGTCGATACACCTTCTCTGGCTCGAGATTTGCGGTGCTTCAGTCTCCAAACCAGACTTCTACCCCCATTCTCTCTACCTGCAGACGACACTCACCTACTCTCTCTGGTGCTTCGTGCTGTAAAACCTTGCTACCTGAAGATCAGTCCGGTGGTTGGAAAAAAAATTCCAGGAAAAAAACCCGTCCTCCTTGGGTAAGTTTTTGCATTCTTCATGGCAGATATTTTAGATGTGGGTTAAGGGGTCACGAAAAAAAAGGTTGCAAATATAAGGGTTTTTGTTTTAAATGTAAATCACCCTCACATTCTATAGCACTGTGTAAATTTTTTCAGGGTTCGCATATGGCTCCCACACTCCCTCCCACCATAAAATCAATTGGTCTTTCTCCTTAAAATCCAACCATATTAGCCCCCTCTGAGGCGGTCTGTAATCAACACATGTTACTGTCTCGCAGTGCTATTATCACTGCTCATTCTCCGAGTCTTACTAGAGAAACCCTACAGGAACACATACGGACCCAATGGTCCAATGCTCCTGAAATAGAGGTGCAGACCTTCTCCCCTGGGAAATACCTTTTAGTATTCCCATCCATTAAAGACAGAAATGATTCCCTCAACTTTTACGGCCCCATGCTTCAGATGATCTCAGCCTCATTCATACCATGGACTTCTAACTCTAATGCGATCTGTAATCTAAAAGAGGAAGGAGTCTGGATTAGACTCGAAGGAATTCCACATCACCTCTGGAATGTGGATATTTTCAGACATATGGTTGAAAGTTTTGCTGAATTATTAGACGTAGATATGTCTCTGGATTTTGTGAAAACTCTGGGCTTCTCTAGAATCAGAATTAAAGTCCACCCTAGTATGGAGATACCAGATTGCAGGTTCTTCGCTTATGGCAAATCTGTCTACCCAATTAAGTTTAGACAGAGTTGGGATATTTGCACATCTTCTGAAGTCACCCCAAAACAGACCCATGTATGGCCTCCAAAACCACATTCTGGCTACCCTAGTTCTAGTTCTTTGAACCCAATTCGGAAGCAGTTTAAAAATAATAAAGGGTGGAGGGGAAATAAAGGGAATATAAATCCAAAATCAGGAAAAAATGTTTGGACTAGACCTATCAGTCCAAAATTGATGTCTACTTCTAAGACTGCTGGTATTCTTCCTACCCCATCCTACTCTTCCCCAAGGAAAGCTATTTCTCCCAATATCCCTGCAATCGTTTCTCCTAAACCCTTCCATGGAGAGAATGAAACTTCCAAGTTTATAGAATCTGAAATAAAGGCAAGGAATCTTTCTTTATCCAAATTCAAAAAAGTGCTTGCTGTTTATGATTGCTTGGAAAGTGATGACCTGGGAGAAACTAGCGAGGTTATGGCTGATCCGCGCCCACTTACACCCATACATGCGCCAGGTAATTTTTGTAATTTTAATAGTATTACATGCAATCCTGATGCTTTGCAAGATACTGTGGCTGGTGCTGATTCTGTTGAAAATATAACTTCTGATTTTTTAGATAATACTTGTACTTTATTGCATGATGTACTTACTTGGGACTCATATGATCATTTTAAAAGCTTTGCTGAAAAGATTGGTATTACTTTTAAGACTATGTCTGAGGCTAAATCTTTTTATAATCTGGTTAGAGAAGACCAAGGTCTGAATTGTCAAAATCTAAATGAGGATCCTAATATATTTGAGAACTTTGCTTCTCTCTCCATATCCCAGTGTAATTAAATGTTAATAGCAGCTTGGAACATAAGGGGAATGGGAAGTGGTGGAAAAAAAAGGGCTATTAGAAATCTGATAAAATCTAATAAATACAGTATTATTATTATAAGTGAGACTAAGCTTGATACCCTACCCCCCACTACTCTGAATTATACAGGTGGAGGTAGACTCACTCAATGGTCTTTTCTACCTTCTTTGGGTGCATCTGGGGTTATTCTCATAGGTTGGGATGATAATCTTGTCATTATGTGTGACAACATTGTGACAACTTACAGTATTTCTCTACTTTTTAAGAATAATTTGGATAATTTTGAATGGTAGCTCACTGGTGTATATGAGCCATGTGTTCCAAGTTTAAAGAAATTTTTTTTAGAAGAATTGGATACCATTGGTAACAATGTAAATTCTAATTGGGTAATAGGAGGGGATTTTAACATGATAAGGTATTCTTACAAACACTCCTCAAGGAGTGGTATACTCTGTCATATGAAAGAATTTAATGAATTCATTGCAAATTGCTGTTTAATTGATATCCCTCCTAATAACTGTAAATACACTTGGTCAAATTTCCATGATCTTCCCACCATTGTTAGATTGGATAGGTTCTTAATTACAACAAGTTAGGGGGACAAATATCCCAATTCTTGTTGTTTGGGAAAACCCAGAGTTGTTTCTGACCATATACCTATCATACTTAGTACAATTCCATATGATTGGGGCCCTCCACCATTTAAATACTATAAGTCTTGGCTTTTAATTCAGGGATTCTCTAGTTTTGTAGAACATTGTTGGTACAAGTCCTTAGACATATGTGTTGCCATCTCTCCTGTGGCTAGATTCACATATAGATTAAAATATCTGAAAAAACACATCACCTTATGGATTGCTCCCGTTAGGGAACAAAGGAAAAATAGACTCAAGGTGGTGGAAACACAAATTACATACATTGACTCACTATTGGAACTCCATAACACTTCAGCTTTATTGAAAGGGAAATTGAGGGAGTTTAAGGATGAACATCACTTACTCCTCCAAGAACAGGAAGCATATTGGAAGCAGAAATCCAGAATCCAATGGCTTAAGGAAGGAGACCTCAATACAAAATTTTTCCATAATATGGTAAAGCATAGAAGGAGAATAAATGCAGTTCATTCCCTAATTATCAATGGCATTCAGGAACAATCCCCTTCCTTGATATGTAAAGAAATTGAAAAGCACTTTATTAGGCAATTTAACAAAAAAAAGAGAACAATACCTTGCTTCGATTGGGATACTTTGGTGCCAATCAAAATCCCTGATCCAAATATTTTGGAAAGCCCATTCACATTGGATGAGATCCAACTAAGTGTTAAAGCATTACCAGGGGAAAAAGTCCCTGGTCCTGATGACTTTTCAATGTGCTTCTTCCAGCATTTCTGGGATATTTTGAAAGATGATATAGTTGAAATTTTTAACAATCTTCATTCCACCAATGAC
>JAMKQA010024500.1:0-19098 GCA_024699735.1 Posidonia australis
TCATATATAATCTGATTTTTCCTTTTGTTTACATGAGAATTTCATGATGAGATAACTGCTCCATGTATAAGATGCCCAACATGTTAAAATCTATATGTGAAATCTGCATTCTAACACTTATGTGAATTTGTCTTTCTTCTCTGTTTCTTTACACAAAGAGCCAAGATTCATGCACATACATGCTAGAGAATAAGTAGCAAATATAGCCTTTATGTATTCGTCATTTGCATATGGCTGTTAAGTTCACTCACTCATTTCCTATCTTTTAGAATCCCGTGCAAGTATTTCAGCCCATAACCCATGATTTGTTATGATTTGGAACCAAATAGTAAAAGATTTCTATTTGTTTGTATCTTATCATGTTTCTGTTTTTATCATCTGCATAACTGATCTAATCAAAGAAAAATCACTGATCTCTGAAATCTGGACCAGATCCTGAATCAGACTGCAGTCGGATTCAAGTTTTCTAGGGAGCACCAATCTGGAGCACCAAACTGGCGCACCATAGTGGTGCACCAAACCAGAGCATCATTCTAGCGCACCATTCTCGTGCACTAGTCTGGTCAAAGAGCAAATCACCCTGTTTGCATCTAAAGCTGCATGGTTTCTCAGATGATTTTGACTCTGATTTTCCTAGTGTGGATTCTCTATTGTTATATGTCTTGCATGCATGTTTTCAGCTTAAGATGATACAGTCTTAAGACTTTTTACACTTTGCATATTCAACCAATAGTTGAAATATGGTAGGCTGATTGCCCCATGGACTCCTATATAGAGGTTCTTATGCATCAACCCATGATCCTGGTAGTGTGGCTGAATTTTGTTTGCTTTTATTTATCATGAAAAGGGTGTGATCTTGTGTGAGGCTTGCAACCCTTGAGCACAAGGTCTACATATCTTCTCATGTTTTGATTTTCCTAGATTTTCAAATTGCATTTCTTGGGTTTACAAAGACGATACATTGCATAACTTTCTGGAATACATTATTACATTGCACTGCATGGATTTCTGGTGTTTTCCTCGGCACATCTTCCTAGCCCCTGTAGAGCACCTAGGTGGCACACCAGACTGGTGCACCAGTCAGGCGCACCAAACAGACACCTCAGTCTGTTTTTTAGTAGCACACAGCAGCTTTTCGCATAGTTTTTAGCTTGTTTTCCATTTTGATTTGCCTTTGGTTTTCTTCCTTGATATACCAAGAAGACCCAATTTTGTTTTTAGCTATTTTCATGCATGATAGACCACATTTTGCATATAGTATAGCAAGGATGAAAAATCACTCAAAATTCTTAAATCTTTGATCTATTTATGCAATATCCTTGCACCGATGCTTGACCCGCTATACGAGTGATCCTTCTGAGCATTAGGACACACCCCACATCCCATACACTCCTATTTAGCATAAGACACCACTCACCTAGAATGGCATTACATATCGCCCTCGGGCGTACAGAAAAGGCTGAAAAGCCGACATTTCATATAAGTAAACAAGAAACCCATTAAAAGACCGATTTTCGGGCGCACAAGGGTGCCTAATACCTTCCTCGTGCGTAATAGGGATACTTGTCCATTTCTGGTTTATGAAGACCTTTTCCATTGGCTTTATTGCATGATTTGAATGTTTTAAGCGGTTTTCCTCGTCTTCCGTTTTTAAATAGACTAGGTGGCAACTCCTGCATTTTTACTTTTATTTTTATTTTTGTCGTGACTTTGTCGATCCTCGCGCATTTGGCCTTTTGCTCCAATCGTGAGGCTGTCGTCGGCATGGTTACAGGAATTGGCAACTCCGCTAGGGATAACCAGATCCCGGCTTTTGTCTTGGGTTTCTCGTTTACTTTGGCTTTTCTCCTTGCTTGCGTGTTTCCTTGCCTCGCTTTGCTTGTCCCTTTAAGTGGTGTCTTTCTTACATGCATGCCTTTTGTATAATGGGTGTTTCCTTTTTACACATTTGCTATGTCACCACTATTGCACATAACCTACACATGCTTTTGTTTGATAATCCATGGCTAATTTGCATGTTTATTTTCCTTCTTTACATGCCATGTTTAATTTGCATGTTTATTTCCCTTCTTGTACATGCCATGTTTAGGAGATTAGAGACATGTCTGCTCTCCCCATTTGGTTAACGAAAATTTAAAAACCAAAATCAATAAAACATAAGGCAAACTAGTGATAAATTGCAAATTTTCCCTGTGGTTTAATAAACTTGCAAGTAAAAAACTTAAAGCATGCTTTGCATTCATCATATAGGGCACGCATTTTTTCCTCTCCTAACTCCGCCTATACAATTTGCAAAGGACATTTCTCGATGTATCATCCTATGACTTTGGCATGGGATGAAATACCAGGTTTGTCCCCCCTTGTCCGGGGTCGTGTCGGTGTTAGTAGAGGGTACAGCCTACTACTTTGGCAGAGGACGAGGCCCCGAACGCATCACCCGTTCACTGCCTAAGCTTTGGCTGGGATTCAAAACAGGGACCTTAATCTTTCTAACCTTGAGTCGGAGACCTATTCACCCCTATGTGAACCCGGAGTAGACGGCTTGGTAGGACACCCCTAGGTTGCGAGGGAGCGCATACTAGAGGCTTTCATGCATTTTGCATCTCATACCACTATAAACATTGCATCTTTTCTAACTTGTTTGTTTATGTGCATAGGATTCTTGTCTGTGCGAGTTTCCATAGCCTAAGCTTGAGACCTTTCCTTTCGCTGACTCTATTTGCGACCCTATTCTAGACCACGTCTCCCGAGTTATCTGTCACTTTCGATGATAGCTCGTCCTAGGATTCATCCTACTCTTCCCAGCCGCAGTCCGATCCTTACTCGCTTGCGATCCACCATGGCCCAGCATGCCAGCGAGTCCCCTTCCTCTGCTGTCTAGGAGGAGGCCCCCGTCTCGGGATACTCTTCCTTTGATCCTGTTCCAGTTGTCACTGCTGTTCCAGCTTTTTCCTTGGCTTCTGGAGGACCTCCACCACCTCATTTCCGTGTCCCTGTGGCTACCCTGCCATCGGGACCACCTGCTTGGTCATCTACTGTTGTTGGGGCCACAACAGTTGAGTCTGTTTCTCCTCAGGGCTATGTGTTTACTAGCCCTCCTCCGACTGCGGCTGTCTCAGTAGTAGCCACCCCCAGTTCGGACAACTAGGATCTCAGCTTCTTGACTCCTCGTCCCCTATTCTGCCTCCATCCTTTGGATCCACCGGCGACAATCCCATGACCGCACAACCGCGACAAATGTCGGCCCTCGCCTAGCAGTTACAGGGATTGGCACTAGTGCTCCTGTCCTTCTCAGCTCTGACCTTTTTGGCTCCTGAGTTGCCTATGCAACTGGCCTTAGGACCACAGTTTTCATCCACTACACTACCCCCACAGCCGTCGCCGTCCCTTGTCTCTCCAACGATAGGGGTGTCGACATTACCATTTGTTACACCTACACAGCACCCACCATAGCATGCATCCCTCCTATCTGGTGGCCAGCCTCCTAGGCTGGCGGGAGCATAACCCTCCGTGAGCATTGTACCAGAGACCATTCCAGTCTAACAACTCTTGCTCCTGCATTCTACACTTGTTGCACCACCCCCTGCATTATCCTCACCCTTGTGCCAGACAAAAGCCTCATCTTTTGTCCCCCAACACAATGCACCCATGCACGGGTACACTGGCCATCCTACCGTAGCACCAAACGGCGGAATGGTGGATCTGGAGGAGCCCTTAGGGGTGACCCATATAGTGTACGCGGCACCCGCCTCTACTACACAATCCATAGCTGCAGTAGCTTTAGATGCCCTCCTCGCGAGAGTAAATGATCTACAGTGCACTCTCCGACAAGTGCAGGGTGGGGACCGCCATTCCCACCAATTCCGGGACCTTTGTTTTTTCCCAGAGGCGACTCTCTCCCCGAATTTCCAAATCCCGGAATTCGACAAATACAATGGTAGGGGCTGCCTAATTGCCCACCTTAAAGCCTATTGCGGAGACCTCGCCCAACTCCAAGATGACGAAAGGTTGTTGATCTGCCTGTTCCAGAAGAGTCACACGGGACCCACGTTGAAGTGGTTCACTTCCCTCAACATGGCCACCATCAAGACTTGGGACGACCTTACACAGGCATTCCTGGAACAATATTCCTTCAATCTCGACTTAGTCCCCAAGTGGGAGGACTTGGTCACTATCAAGCAGAAGCCCCAAGAAACATTTGGGGTGTATGTTGGGTGATGGCGCTCCTTGGCTTCACAAGTCAAAGATAGATCCTTCAACGAGGAGTCTATCGAGATTATAATCCGAGAAGCACAGCCAGCAGTCGGGGCTCTGCTTAGCATTCAACTAGTCACCACTTTTTCGGCACTACTTTGGGCAGGCGCCTGTGTTGAGAGCTCACTGCGCGGTGGCAGTTTTCCAGTGCTCTCGGCATTTGCCAAACAGGCCACTGCCTCACATAGTGGCCCAAGCAGCAGCAATAACAACAACAACCACAATGCCAATCCACCCAAGAGGCGGGATCCCTCCAAAAATACAGTTTCATACATTAGATCCCCTACTACTCCTGCAAATGTCCGTTCCCCCTTCTCAGCGCCAAGTAGTTTATGCACCCACGCCTACACCTAGAGCACTGCATGCATCACACATTACCCCCACTGCCACACCAGTCTACCAAGCCCCACCGGCCAGGACGCGCCCACTGTTGGCACATCCACAGTCGTAGCGACAGCGCCATGACAGGAGCCACTATACCCCATTAGTGGAGACTTTGAGCATGGTATTTTCCAAGGTCGCATCCCTACTGAGGCTGCTTGAGGTGCGCCCACCACCTAATCCACCTCCTGCCTGGTATAACGCCAATGCGTTCTACAATTTCCATCGGGTGGCTGGTCATTCAACGGATAATTGCTTGACACTCAGGGACGCTGTTCAAGACTTGATTGACCAGAGGGTCATAGTGATTAACACCCAGGCAGTCAGCCCAGCACACACACCAGTGGCTGCCCAAGCACAGCTAGCACACCCCAACATAGTTAACCAACTATTGCCACAGCATTCATCCTTGGGAGCATCAAGTTCCTCGTGAATCAATTTTATCTCTTCTTCTTCTGAGCCTATCTCTTCCTCCATCCGTCCGACCGACTTGATCCATGATGAGTCGTCCCCTTTTCCCCACCAATTCTATTGTTCTTTCCTCGATAATTCCGAGGAATCTATTCATATGATCCATCCGGTTGTCGAGTCGGAGTACTCCATGGCGCCACCTGTCATATACTCCCAGCCACCAACCCCAATTTATTTATCAGCTTGCCCCCAATCTAGGCCAAGTCAACCATGACACCCTTAGACTCACCAGAACTACCAGTATCCTCAGGTTTACCCTCCTACTCACCCACATCCTTCAACCAGATCTGTACAGTTTGTTGCCCGCCCCCCAGTAGTTGTTACTATAACCCACGACACGCATCGTGTTCCTTACAACTATGCCATAGAAATGTGCACAGAAGTGACACAATCGGGTAGAGTATACAAACCCCCAACATCTAGGCCTAATTCCCCAACTTTAACCCCTAAGCAATTGCAAGCCCAGTCATCTAGATCACCAGCTCCTGCAGCACCTACCCCTGTCCAACTACAGGCACACTCTCCACAACTGCCCATGTCTAGAGTAGCACCATTTAATCCTACCACTAGCAGCCAAGCCCCAACTGATATCACTGCACAATTTTAGAAGGTCAAAGTTGATATCTCTATTTGGGACATAATTCACACATCGACAGAGCATATGGAAGCCTTCCTCAGAGTCTTCCAAGCTACCTGTGTATCCCCGACAATAGAACCAACTACCCTAGAGAAATATGGTAGGAATGATAGCGGTGCCACAAGTTTTCTCCTTCTCTGGCCTAGAGTTACCTCCATCTGGCACTAACCATAATTCCCCCTTGTTCATCACCACGCAGTATCAGAGCTTTCGCGTCCCCCTCACATTGGTAGACAATGGAGCAGGCTTAAATGTCTGCCCCTTGTGTACGGCAAGTGCAATCATATTCAAGTCCAAGGACATTATGCTAGCTGTGAAAGGGATGACAGCTTTCGATAATACGCATCATGATGCTATTGGAATCCTGATCATTCCGTTGACCATAGGCCTTGCTCGCTTCAATGTAGAATTCTATGTCATATACATTGAACCCTCTTTCAACCTCTTGCTTGGATGCCCTTGGCTTCACAAGAATCAAATCATTCCATCAACCCTCCATCGTATGATTAAGTTCTGCTGGGATGACAATGTTGTTGTTGTCCTGGCAGAGGATATGGAGAAGGTTGAATCTGTCATTACAATAGCCCCCCAGACCATCCACTTTGAACCAAAGCCTTCCGATGTTCTTTATCGGGTTAATCGGTTTGAGCCGGTTAATTTCATTCCATCCTCGGAGCATGTCGGCCATTTGGCCACTTGCAGTAACCCCCGTTTGATGGTCGACAATTTGTGTCGCAAGAAAGGATCGCCTCTAGGGCATTATGGACAAGGAATTGCCAAGCCGATCATGGCCGAGGAATGGAATGAGTGAGAACGCTTGGGTTATGAATGCCACTACCAGAAGAGGAGGTCACCACGCTTTGGTAAGTCTTCCAAGATGATTATTCCATGGAATTTAACCAACTTTATCAGCGTAGGCATTTTGGATCTGAACCATGGTTCATATGCAGTGTTGGCGCAATCAGCTTGGGTTTGTCTGGAAGAGTCATGTCACGAAAGAGGCCAGCCAGAGACGGAGTAGGATACAAAACATGAGATCGTGCAAAACAGTGGCCAAACAAAGATATATCCAGCAGCTCAGAGGACAAAGCAGTTATTAGTCGAGACAGCGGTCTAAGAGGTAGACTTAAAAAGGGGCCTAGATGATGACACTGGTGATCTGGACCTTTTATTTCAGGAGCAGCTGAATGTGCTCGCGGAAGATTTGGCAGAACACAAGCGCATCAGGAAAGGTAAAGTAGTCATTCCATCATCACCAACAGACACACCAGTACCACCCTAGGACCAAGTTTCAATTATAGTCCTGCACGAGACAGAGACAAGGGATGCTAGACCAATGGAGTTAATCTCCTGTCAGCCGCGAGGCGGGTCTAGCTGGTATTGACAGTATAAGCCTCACCTGAAGGGTGAGAATCAAAACCTTGAATTAAGCATAAGTGAGACGGGCAACGGTAGTCTCACTAACTTACAGCAGAGCAGCCGCCAGCTTGCAAAATCTTGTATAGATAGCAGAGAAAAAGAAAATCCCAAAAAAATCAAAAAATCAAAAAAATCAAGAAATGAAAATAAGGAGGCATCAGTTTCTGAGGCAAAGACTCCTAGCTCCTCAGGACATCCAGACAGGGAAACAAAAGAGGTCACACAATGCTGTTATAAGAACACGAAAGTCACTGTGACCGTCATTAAATGCCACCAGGGCACGAAATCAGAAGAGGTCCTCTCAGTTGACATCACAAATTCAGCATTTGAGAAAGAAATCCTGTCAGAACTTATCGCCTATGAAGAAGAGGATGAGGTCAGTGGAGCAAACAATGATGATGAGCCATCACAGATTCCATTTTATGATAATGCCCTGGAAGGCCCAAATCTTCATGTAGAAGAGGAGACAGAGCTTATCAATATCGGCACAGCAGAAGACATCAAGGAAACACGCATCAGTGCCAAATTATCACCACAAGTAAAGGCAGAATTTATAGCTTTCTTGAAAGAATATGTAGATGTCTTTGCAAGGAGCTATGATGACATGGTTGGACTAGACATTGAGGTGGTAGTTCATACATTACCACTAATACCAAATTCAAAGCCAGTCAAGCAGAAGCTTCGCAGATGGCGACCTCAGTTGCTCTTGAAGCTTAAAGAGGAAATCATGAAGCAATACAAAGTCAACTTCCTTAAGGTTGTGTTGTACCCTGAGTGGCTCGCCAATGTGGTGCCTGTGCCGAAGAAAGATGGACGGGTTCGCATGTGCATCGACTATCGAGACCTCAATAAAGTGAGCCCCAAAGATGATTTCTCGCTCCCCCACATAGACATTATAGTGGACAGCACTGCAGGGCATAAAATGTTGTCATTTATGGATGGGTTTTCAGGATATAACCAGATTAGAATGGCCGACGAAGATATGGAGAAGACGTCTTTCGTCACCCCATGGGGAGTCTTCTGTTACAGAGTAATACCATTCAGACTGAAAAATGCAGGCACAACATACTAGAGGGCCATGACGGCATTATTCCACGATCTTATGCACCAAGAAGTTGAAGTATACGTGGATGACATGATTGCCAAGTCTAAAGAGCCCAAGGACCATCTCTCCTGTTTAAGGAGATTATTTGACCGCCTGCGGAAGTATAAGTTCCGCCTAAACCCCAACAAATGTATATCTTATGGAAAGCTCTTGGGTTACATTATCAGCCAAAGACGAATTGAAGTGGACCCTCACAAAGCCAGAGCTATTATGGACATGCCTCCCCCTGCCACTAAGAAGGAGATTCGCGGTTTATTAGGCCGGTTACAATACATCAGTAGGTTCATTACACCTATATGTGAACCAATATTCAAGCTCTTGAGGAAGAACGCTCAAACTCGCTGAAATGATGAATGTCATGCAGCCTTTGATAAAGTCAAGCAGCTTCTGGTGAAGCCTCCCATCTTCGTTCCCCCCACGTCGGGACGACCTCTGTTATTATATCTCTCTACAACACATTATTAAATGGGCGCAGTTTTGGGACAGCACGATGAATCTGGACGTAAAGAGAGGGCTATCTATTACCTCAGCAAAAAGTTCAATGATTGCGAGGTCAAGTACAGTGCAATAGAGAAAGTTTGTTTATCCTTGGTATGAGCCACCCAGCGCCTCAGACATTATATGATGGCCTATTCAGTCTTGTTATTATGTTGGCATGACCCTATCAAATATCTATTCCAGAAGCCAGCCTTGGTGGGCAGATGTGTTAAATGGCAGGTGATGTTGTCTCAATATGATATCACATTTGTCACACAGAAGTCTATGAAAGGACAAGCAATGGAGGATCACTTGGCCAACTTACCCTTACCAGAATATCAGCCGCTGCAAACCCAATTCCCAGTTGAAGATATATTATTTGCAATGGGCGATGAAGAATTAGAGGGACCCCAAAATGAGCATCAGTGGTGTTTGTATTTTGATGGTGCAGTCAATAAAAGAGGTAGAGGCATTGGTGTAGTTCTAGCAATGCCACAGACAGCTAATCTCCTTTGCAAGAAAGCTGACATTTGAATGCATCAATAATGAAGCTGAATATGAGGCATGCATTTTAGGCCTACAAGTGGCAAAGGAGCAAGTTGCCCGAGAACTCCATGTATATGGCGACGCAATGCTGGTTATTTCACAAGTCAATGGCGACTGGAAGATGAAAGACCAGAAGCTCATGTTATATCATGAACATCTGTTGAAATTGATTAAAGAGTTCAAGGACGTTAAATTTTCCTTCATGAAGCGAGCTAAAAATGCCTACGTAGAAGCTCTAGCTACCCTGGCATCATGGTTATCACTCTCAGAAGCACAGGCCATAGACATCCCAGTCACATGTGTTGAGCAGCCAGCACATTGCATGCATATTCAAGAAGCGCCATCGTCAGCTGAATTGCCCTGGTATAACGATATTAAAACTCTCCTAGAGTCTGGTAGTTTCCCTCCTGGCATTTCTACAATAGATAAAAAGAGCTTGACATAGTTGGCCTCTAAATTTGTACTCAGGGCCGGGCAAGTATACAGAAGATCTTATAACCAGATGCTTCTCAGATGTGTGGACAAAAAGGAAGCAGATATGCTAATGTTAAAGGTTCATACAGGCACCTGTGGTCCACATATGAATGGGGTTCTCCTGGCCAAGAAAATTAAGCTGTAGGGGTATTTCTGGTCCACTATGGAAACAGACTGCTGCCAATTTGTGAGAAGATGCCATAATTGCCAGATACACGACAATTTCATACATGCTCCCCCACAACAATTACATAGCATGTCATCACCTTGGCCCCTTTCCACTTGGGGAATTGACGTTATCAAGTCCATTCATCCTGCTGCATCCAATGGGCACCACTACATTCTGGTAGCCATCGATTATTTCACAAAATGGGTCGAGGCGGCATCATATAAGACAATCACAGCAGCAGTTATAGAGAAATTTATCAAGAATAATATTGTCACTAGATACGGGGTTCCATATGCCATCATATCAGATAATGGGACCAACTTCATAGCGAAGAAAGTCAAGGATTTTCTTCATAATTGCAAGATCAGGCATCACAGATCATCTCCTTATCGACCACAGATGAATGGTGTGGTGGAGTCAGCTAATAAAAATCTGGTAAAAATCTTGAAAAAGATGGCTGAGACTCATAAAGATTGGCATGAGAAGTTGCCCTATGTGTTATGGGCCTACAGGACCTCGGTCCGGACCTCGACAAGAGCAACACCGTATTCTTTGGTTTATGGTATGGAGGCAGTCCTTCCTTTTGAAGTAGAAATCCCATCATTAAGAATCTTGAAGGAAGCAGAATTGGAGGAGGCAGAATGGATCCTAGATCACTGTGTTCAGTTAGATTTGATCGACGAATGCAGATTGCAAGCCTTACATCATGCCCAATGCTACCAGAAGCGAGTGGCCCGAGCATATCAGAAGAAGGTTCGACCCAAAAGCTTTGAGCCAGGTGATTTGGTTTTGCGTGCCATTCATTTTCCCGATGCACGAGGAAAATTCAGGCCCAACTGGCGTGGACCATTTGTGGTAAAGGAGGCCCTGTCTGGAGGTGCAATCATTCTTGAAGACATGGACCATAGGGAGCAATCAGAACCTATCAATGCCACCTATCTGAAAAAGTACTACCAATGACTCCTCGTCAATCCCAAGCCTTGCATCGTGAGTCATGCATTTCCATGTTTTTTACTTTGCATTCACCTGCTAATTTTTAGGCTATTGTATCCCAGCATAACATGAATAATGTCCTACACTTTTCTTTTGCATTGTAGTCAAAGCATTATCAATGCTCGATGAGGAAAATCGGAAGCCAGCCTGCTTAGGAAGAGTTTGGTTCTCCTCATGTGTTACTACCCATGAGACTTAGGGTGTGAGCGAGCGATTGCTCAGTGACATGGACGAAATGCACAGATTCCCAGGAGGGCCTACATCTCCAGAGGGATAAAAAATGTTAGGTCTAGAGAGAGTGTGAGAAATAAAGAAAAATACAGACTCTAGAGTACAAAAGAAAATAAGAAGATAGAAGTAGTAGATAGAAGTTAGCTCCACTGAGAGAGGCATACAGGACGACCATATTCCTCCCATATAACTTGGAGAGGAGTCGAAGCATACACCAATAGATCCTACATTTGCAAAGGGACTAGCCACCCCGTTTATATCAAACAGAAAGAGCAGCCACCCCTCAACTTAGGTGTTTATTACCTCCAAGCAGGAATAAAGTAAGTCAGTATGCCTTTGAGGGAGAAAAAGAAATATGAATCATTAAAAGAGTAGATGTAGGGCCCTAAGAATTTAGCATGGAGTCCATGACATCTAAAGGAGAGCTACAAATAAACCTAAGTGTCTAGGTTAGTGTCACGTGAGTTGAGGACATTTTCACTTCTTATGGCAGGCAATACAGGCTTCATTAACACTGAGGGCACCAATGTCTATTAATCATGCATCAATCCTATCTCTGCATTGCACTTTTGCGCAGCATTTAGCATTTAAAATCATGCATGTTTTTGTATCATTTTGCAAGACATTTTGCCATATTCCAACTAGGGGCATGCTAGCTACCTTTTTGAGTTGTAATATTAACAAATGGGAGTTCCGACTAGGGGCATGTTAGTCATTTCCTCGGTTGGAGGAGGTCCTTGACTAGGGGCATGCCAGCTGCCATTCTACGTTAATGGGATAGTACTATAAGAAATGTGTGGGCAAGCGCAAGCAATACAAGAGTCAGGATGACACGATATGCAAGCAAATTCTTATTTTATTCCAACTCATCACTTATACAAGTTTTGCTCATCCGACAATAGTGGACCAGATGATCTCAATCAACTCCAGGCCTCTTTGAGCTGCCAGCCTGTGTAAAGCAAGTACCACTAGGAGGAATTTCACTTATAGGCCATGTTTCTCGTATTCCAGCTTCATACTCTACTGTGCAGCCTGAACCATCAGTAATAGCAAGATCAGAAGATTGAATATCGACATGCGTCATATGGGCTAGTTTTGAGATTGTCAAATCAGAGTCACAAATATATTTCTTGTAGCAATCAGGGATCGGACTTTGCTCATTTGAGTCCTGGCAAAAGCCGAATTGGCGAAGAACACGGGCAGGATGATATTCCACACCGCCCGTTAGCCCCGGAAGGACTACCAGTCGCATGTCCCTATCATTAAAGAAGACAGTAAATGATTTTGGGGTTGAGAATAGAAAACGCCAAACCACAATGTCCTTGGTAAGATTCTGCAGTCTACCGCACAGCTCATGAATGCCTAGAAGGGTTTGTGAATGGTTGGTACGGCTATAGGTTTCAAATGCCGAATGCTGAGGGCATAGGACTTCCATTCCTGTATGGGTAGCAAACCAAATCTGGCAGGAGAAAGCGGAGCATGATTAGGGTAAACACAGCAGAACATTGAAATAACATGGTTTACTCACTTGCACAAGAGCACCGCAGCCATAGAAATGCTTGGAACGTTTCAATGCTTGATCCAAGCCGACATAGGTCTCTGCCAGAAGAATGGGAGCAAGATCAATATGATGGGTAACCATTGCCAACGCTATTTCTGCCACTTCGATAGCCACTGTCATCCGGCCATGACTAAAAATGAGTTCTCCAAGAAAGCGTACCACAAAGCCATGAAGCCACAAGCTACCCAAGAAGGAACGGTTGTTGATAATCTTATCAAAATGATCCAAGCGTAGCATGGTAGCCGATCCATCTTTACAAATGAGGCTCTTCTCGCAAGCACTCCAATATAAACCAGTCAGTTGGCTCAAGACCGAAGCATAACTATTACGGTGCATAAAGACAAGCGGAGACATGAACAGTGACAGGCCGCATATCCGTCTAACTTCTTCCAAGGTCAGAGTTAGTTCCATCTGGCCGAAGCGAAATACATGGAATGCCGGTTTCCAAAATCGAGCCACAGCACATAGCAGGTGCCAGTTCACTTCCACTTTAGCTATGTTTAATAGGGTGGAAGATATACCCCAAATCTGCAATTGCTCGCGATCTACAGCCGTTAAAGCATAAATCCAGGCATGCAGAACATCTGAACAGTATTTCGGTGTCACCATGGTGGGATAGCCCTGTGGACACGAGTTTGGGCCAGATATGGCAAGAAAAAAGAAGAACTTGGCGTAAGTATGGGGCAAACAAAACAATCCAGCAGAATATGATCTTAATATGGGGAAAAGACATAAAGAATGCAAATCTGGGATGCTATTGCAAAATATGAAATCTGTATATTGCTTTCCTTCTCATGTGGCAAGGTATGAAGAAACCAATAGGAAAAAAAAGCAAAAAACATTTACATATGCAGAGACTTATTCCAAAAAGGGGATTCACGTACCCAGAAAAGATCAGACTTATAGCAAGGTGTAGCGCAGTTGGAGCCCAGAAAAGATCAGACTTATAGCAAAAAATTAAAATATGGCTATTCCTCGTCCGACTCCTCCTCGTCGGACGACGTTTCTTGATAACTCTTAGCCAAAAGACAAGCTCCTCGTGGGGTGATCCGACATGACCACTGGCCAGCAGTAGCAACTTGAGAGCGGGTGGCAGAACATTGGACCCTTTGTGAAACCTCTATGTCAGAACGGTCTTCCTCTGAAGCTTCCATAGTGAATTCCCCACTGCTAGCTGCATTCACCTCGTGGGCTGGGAAATCTAGCCGTGAAAAGAATATTGAGCCCTGTGTTAGTGGCCAGAATTGTTAAGCAAAATTGCAAGAGTAGAAGAAAAAGAAATACCCAGATGATGTTGTGCCAGCGCAATTCCTGTAAATTTGCAAATATGTTAGGCATGTTGGTGATGAAAATGGGAATTTATAAAAGCACGAAACATACCCTTTTTCGCCGGATGTTCGCGTAAAAGGAGGCAAATCGTTCCTCAAAGCCCTGTAAAAAAAATCAATATCAGATTTATCTTGTTATATGAATGGAAGTGTTATGCAGAAATTGCAGTAAATTTACCTTGGCCCAATCAGAGGCATACCACATCCCGCGGTGGCTATCCCGCATGGCCTCCTCAAATAGATACGGCTTCCCAACTCGTCTGTACCAAGCCAGGTAATCTATGTAATTGACTTCTCGAAGGATATGCCTGTCCTAAGAGGCCACAGCTGCCGCATGCCGACTTTTGGCCACAGCACGGGTCGAGGCTCGGTGATCCATGTCGGAAGGAGGAGGGGCAGGAATGCAGAATTCATTTAAAAATTGGTGCCTCACGGGTCCCGAGAGAATGTATGCCGATTTCTTCATACAGTAAAATTTCACCTACTTGTCCCTCAAAACACGGCCAAAGTTCAGAGGTACCCAGTTAAAGCCATCGTATCTAGCAAATGGGTGCAGATGAACCTGTTACAAAGAAAACAGACAAGTATAAGCAACTCAGGCAATACAAGCTTAAAGAAACTGAAGGCTACAGCATAAAAAGAAAACTTACAACTTCAAGCTCTACTAGGTCTAGTAGATACCGGTAGGACTCATAACTATACATCCCTGCAGCAGCCCGATGGTCAGGCTCGACCCACTAGCGAGGGAGGGGCAGAAGCTCATCACAAAGGTGGCCAAAGCTATGCCTCCATAATCCAGTACTGGTAATAGCAAATAGAAGTCAGTTTATCAGATATTAATCAAAGAGGAAATTTATTTTGCAAAATAATAAAGTTAACACTCATAGTTTGTAGAGGATATAATCCCACGTAAGAGCGGCACCCCAGCCTGTTTACGTTGTCAAGCTCGCATAGCAACCAGGTATAGCTGACTCCTTCCCAGTCGTAGTGATCCAGGTGCTCCAAATTGGTTAGTTATGCTAACCAATCTGCATGGATGCAGTAGGCAGAGGAATCGCAGAAGACCATCGCCAATAAATCCTGCAAAAAATGCCTCAGCACAAAGTCCGCCTCGTCGCTACCAGGCTCGGGGTTGGGCCAAAACTGGTCCCATTCTCTCAGTCATCCCACTGTGATCATGTGTTTACCCTTTTAGAGGAACACGACCCAGATGTGCAGGTGCAGGCTATGGGTAGTCTCACCAATAATTCGCTCATCGCCGAAAGGAAGACCCGTCAACATGGCCCACTAGTCAGGCATGATGGTCAACTCTCCGAACGGGAAATGGATGGTATGCGTCTCGAACCTCCACCTCTCCACCAAAGCTCGGAAGAAGTTGTAGTGACCATGGATGACCGGTATGTGTAGTAAACCGCCGAATGGAGACCGGTGATGGAGAAAATCCTACAGAAACTTGGGCAAACGGTGGAAGTGCTCGAGCATCGGGGCCTAGTGACACTGCATTATCTGGTTTGCATCACCAACCTGAAATATCAAGAACAGAATTAATACCAAATCAGAAAGCAGAGTATCATGATTAAGGCACGCCAAAGAAAGAAAAATTACCGCAAAGTCGGGGCCCTCGCAGATATGATGGCCACTGAGCAGCTGCCCCACAAAGTTGCCAAACTCCTGAGAATGTATTTGTCAGACGAAGTGCTAAACTTATATCCTATACATATTACTTCCAATTTGGGCTTACCTCAACAGGGACAACAGGAGTCGAGTTGCTGGAAGCACGTGACCTTAAAGAACTACCTCGCCGTCGGGAGCGAGAACTAGATGGCATACCCCGTGAGAGCTGTGGCATTCCCTCCTCGGGAACCGGGTCATCCTACAAAAGGGGCAAATACTACATTAAAGCCAAACAGCAACAGCAAGTATGACAATTGCCAAGTCAAAGTCAAGTATTGCATTACAGTCAATGGCAAAATAGAAAAGGCAGAGCGTTTAAATAAAGCACTATGGCATGAGATGATAGAAACGCAAATATGAACAGGCGTACAGTTACAGCTCAGCATTACATGGAAATGTGGAAATTATGTGGCAATATTTATGCACTTGTTAAAATATGCGATAATGGAACATTCTGGATAAGCTATCATCCTTCCTAAGCATGGTTCAGCAATTAATCGATTTAAAGTGGCCTATGTGGATTCAAAGAAACTTGTGAATAACTTCAAAAAATGAACCATATTTCAAATAGCATGAAAGAGCAGCATGGCATTTAGTCAATGTATAGCAAACCTTTTTTGTACCCAAGCCTTGAACCACTACTCAATCCACCAAAAAACAAAACAAAAAGAAACCATCACCCTCCTCATGACCACGAAAAACAACCATCACCACCTCAGCCCACCATCACTCGATCAGCCACCACCCAACTGCCAATCACTCTACCCCACGGACTGCTCCACCACCATAACCCGTTCCACCTCCACGACACCACTATCGACCACCCCACCAAAACCCAGTAGCCAATCTGCCTCACGGCCAGCTAGCACCGCACGACTCAGTCTGTTGGAACCCACCGGAGCCCAAACCAATTCTGCCACCTGTATCCCTCTTCAACCAATGGCCAACCACCCGCATAGCTACCCACTCATCCCCGCCAAACACATCAGCCACCGGCGATTAAGGAGGAGAAGCGATATAGCACCAAGCAAAATAACAATCACAAGGAGAAGATCAAGAGGAGATCAGAAAATACATCCGACGGCGACCACCTCTCCAACCAATCTCGGAGAGTACGGTCCATCACCGCTGCAACTAGCCGTCGATCCTCCGCCGCACGTCGTCGACGCACCGACCGTGAGCACCCCGTCGCCGCACCACCAACGCGCCACTGCCATGAAGAGATGAGAGGGGTGGAGAGAATGGGAGAGGAGATGAAGAGAGAATGTGAGAGAAATAATGGGTTTCGTATGGGAAGATGGAGGGGCATGCACTTTAAGAAGAGAAGATCAAAAAATATATATATGTATGCATAGGAGTGTTGCTATGAATGGGAGGGAAATCAAATCAACCAAAAATAATAGTAGAACCATGAAGAAAAGATAGGCAGCACAAGCTCACTTGTAGTTCCAGCAAGCAGGGAGAAAAGAAGATTGTCCCTTGACAGTTATGGCAATTATCCAGTGGGCCCTTTCATGTAAATAATTTAATGAGATCCATAATGCAAAATGGCCGTGAAAATTGCATTTCAACCCTTGACACTCTGCAGCTTGCCATCAGGAGGAAAATATAATGTTTCAAGAAGAAGCCAGCTCATGGTCTGCAAAATATCACTAGATGGGGTAATTTGTAGAAAATTCCCCCACCTTTCGCAAAATTGCAGCATAGCCCACGGAGGATGTAGGAAGTTATATGTGAAGCAGATATTCGCAAAACTAGGCTGAATCTCAAATATTATCAATAGTTTGTCATATTGGGCAAATTACGATAAGGCCCCTCCAATTTTGGGAAATTGCACATAAGCCCGCACTTTTTTTGCAAACCCGCAGAACAAAATCAATTGAGGTCAGAACTTCAACAAGGAAGTTGCATACATCAGTACTACTATCAAAAAGCCAGCAGCAAGCATATTTACAGTTTCACCCTTTAGAGCACCAATGCAGCCAATTTCCTTCCTAGGGGACAATCCAAGGATCATCGTTTTGTTTTTTCAGGTTCTCCTTCCAAACGGATGAGATCCTTCTACCTCTTTTTCTTGGATTTTCGTAGGTACGAAATCTAGCTTGTTGACTTTGACCGGGTGGTCAATGTCATTTACTTTTCTTGGATTTTCACGGGTGCGAATTCTTGCTTGTTGACTTTGACTGGGTGGTCAACGTCATTTGCCTCTCTTGGATTTTCGCAGGCGCGAAATCTAGCCTATTGACTTTGACCAGGCGGTCAACGTCATTTGCCTCTCTTGGATTTTCGCGGACGTGAAATCTAGCCTGTTGACTTTGACCAGATAGTCAATGTCATTTGCTTTTCTTGGATTTTCGTGGGCGCGAAGTCAAGCCTGTTGACTTTGACAGGGCAGTCAACGTCATTTGCTTTTCTTGGATATTCGCGAGCTCGAAGTCTAGCCTGTTGACTTTGACCTGGCGGTCAACGTCATTTGCCTCTCCTGGATTTTCGTAAGCGTGAATTCTAGTCTGTTGACTTTGACCGGGCAGTCAATGTCATTTGCTTCTCCTAGATTTTCGCGGGCGTGAAATCCAGTCTATTGACTTTGACCAGGCAGTCAATGTCATTTGTTTCTCTTGGATTTTCGTGGGCGCGAAATCCAGTTTGTTGACTTTGACCGAGCAGTCAATGTCATTTGCTTCTCCTAGATTTTCGCGAGCATGAAATGCTTTTCCTGTGACTTCTGACCGGGCGGTCAGAGTCAACCATTGACCGAGTGGTCACGGTCAGTTTCTTCTGGATTTTCGCAGGCGTGAAATCCTTATCACGTCTTCTTGAGCATTCCCTTGCATTCTAAAGCATCTCCAGCCTTTCCAAAGCAACAAGGATCATATTCTCTTGGGTTTTTCTAAGATGGAACACCTTGGACAAGGTATGTTCCTCTCCTTTCTTTTATTTTTAATCTCAGTTCTTGCACTGAATAAAACATGCGATGAACTTCATATATAATCTGATATTTCTTTTTGTTTATGTGAGAATTTCATGATGAAATAACTGCTCCATGTATAAGATGCCCAACATGTTAAAATCAGTATGTGAAATCTGCATTCTAACACTTATGTGAATTTGTCTTTCTTCTCTGTTTCTTTACACAAAGAACCAAGATTCATGAACGTACATGCTAGGGAATAAGTAGCAAATATAGCCTTTATGTATTCGTCATTTGCATATGGCTGTTAAGTTCACTCACTCATTTCCTATCTTTTAGAATCCCGTGCAAGTATTTCAGCCCATAACCCATGATTTGTTATGATTTGGAACCAAATAGTAAAAGATTTCCATTTGTTTGTATCTTACCATGTTTTTGTTTTTATCATCTGCATAACTAATCTAATT
>JAMKQA010024501.1:0-15681 GCA_024699735.1 Posidonia australis
CCCCCCCCCCCCCCCCCCCCCCCCCCCCCCCCCCCCCCCCCCCCCCCCCCCCCCCCCCCCCCCCCCCCCCCCCAGAACTTAACGTAAACATGAAGCCAAAAAAGCAATCCAGCAGAATATAATCCAAAAATAAGTACAGAATCAAGAGACATATTCAGAATATAAAGCTAGGATAAAATCACAGAATGCAAAATCTGTAGCAAAGCACAAGAAATCAACAGAAAAACGGCAGAAAGCATATATTTACAGAAGTGCATACCATTGTGATGCAGAGTATAACACAGCCAATGCTCAGAAAGATCAAAGAAAGGAGCAAAAAACAGAGATCTAGCACTGTTTTTCAGAAAGGATGGCGGCATCCCTCGCAGAATGCGGGTTTATATAGGGAAAATAAAAAAGGGTTTCAGCAAAAAAGGAAAAACAAACTCGCCATTTTTAGAAGCACATCTGAAGGGCGCACCTAGGCGGCACCCCTCGGTGGCGCACCTAGGTGGCGCCTGGAGTGGCTGTAAATTTCAGCAGCACCTCCCCTGAAATATGGACCTTGCCAAATCGGTGCCATTTTATCTAAACCTGCACAGAGAACCTGCATACAGCATACACATAAAACCCCAGGGGGGCACATCACAGAATCTGGATTTTTAGAAAATTTCAAAAAGTTTACAATATTCCACTGTTCTTACAAAGATTGGAAAGAACTGCAAATACAAAAAAACTACTCTTCGTCTGAATCTTCCTCATCAGATGCCGCCTTTTGGAAGTATTCGGGCAAGAGACGGGCGCCTTGTCGGGTGATTCAGCGTGACCACTGAGCAGCTGCAGCAGCCTAGGAACGGGGAGTAGAATCACGGACCCTCTGGGTAACCTCGGTATCGGAGCGGTCCTCCTCAGATGCCTCCATGGTGAAATCCCCGCTACTGGCTACATTCACCTCCTGAGCTGGGATGTCTTGCTGCAATATCAAAGTTTTTTTCTGTTAGCAGTTAGAATTATAAGGGAAGGTAACAAAAACAAAAACAGAAACATACCCAGATGATGTTACGCCAGCGTTGTTCCTGCAAAATAACAGATATGTCAGGCATGCTTTGAGCTGAAAATGATACTTTGCAAAAGTCTTACCCTCTTCCGGCGGATATCTACATAAAAGGTGCCAAATTGTTCTTCAAAGCCCTGTGAATTGTGACAAATGTCAGACTTATATAATTCACATACCAACAATATTAAGCAGAAGTGGTAATCATGTACCTTGGCCCAGTCAGAGGCATACCACATCCCACGCTGGCTGTCCCGCACTGCCTCTTTGAATAGGTACGGCTTCCCCACACGCCTGTACCAAGCCAGATAGTCTGTGTAGTTAACTTCTCGAAGGACGTGTCTGTCCTGGAAAGCTATGACTGCTGCATGCCAACTTCTAGCAACTGAGCGAGTCGTAGCCGGGCGATCCACATCAGGAGGAGGAGGGGCAGGAATGCAGAACTCGTTCAGAAATTGATGCCGCACGCGCCCCAGAAGGAAATAGGCTGACTTCTTCATGCAATAAAACTTCACCTGCTTGTCCCTAAGAATGCAGCCAGAGTTCAGGGGAGCCCAGTCGAAGCCATCATATCTGGAGAACGGACGCAGATGAACCTGTTATAAAGCAAGAGAAATATATAAGCAATCTAAGCAAGCATTAGAGGATACAGCATAAAAAGAAAGGGAAACTTACATCCTCGAGTTCAACCAGGTCCAGTAGATACCGGTAGAACTCGTAACTATAGACCCCGGCAGCAGCCCGATGGTCAGGCTCGACCCACTAGAGGGGAAGGGGCAGAAGCTTGTCCCGAAGGTGGCCAAAACTATGCCCTCTGGTGATATGCTCCATGATCCAATACTGGAAATGACAGACAGAAGTCAGTTTATCAAATATTTATCATAAAGGAATTTTATTTTGCAAAGTAATGAAAGCAAATACTTACAGTCAGCAGAGGGTATAGCCCCACATAAGAGCGGCGCCCAAGCTTAACCACATTGTCAAGCCCACAGATCAGCTAGGTATAACTAGCGCCGGCCCTGTCATAATGATCCAGATGTTCCAGATTGGTTAAATATGCTATCCAATCAGCATGAATGCAGTAAGCAGATGAATCACAGAACATCATGGCCAGAAGATCCAGCAGGAAATGCCTCAGTACAAAGTCTGCCTCCTCACTGTCAGGCTCAGGGTTAGGCCAGAATTTGTCTCACTCTCTCAGCCATCCTACTGTGATCATGTATTTCCCCCGAGGTGGCTTTGGAGGAACACGACCCAAATGCGCAGGAGCAAGGTGCATACCGTGAGTGGTCTCACCTATAATCGACTCGTCACCGAAGGGAAGACCCGTCAACAGAGCCCACTGATCTGACAGGACGGTCAACTCTCCGAATGGAAAATGGAAAGTGTGTGTCTCAAACCTCCACCTTTCCACCAAAGCCCTGAAAAAGTTATAATGGCCATGAATGATGGGTATGCGAAGCAAACCTCCAAATGGGGAGCGGTGTAGGAGGAAGTCCTGCACAAAATCCGGTAGACGATGGAAATGGTCAAGCATTGGGCCCCAGTGACACCGCATGATCCGGTTGGCGTCCCCCTCCTGAAATGTCAAGAACAGAATTAATGCCAAGACAAGAGCAATTAAAGCTTGTTAAAGTAGGAAGATTACCCCAAAACTTGGACCCTCACAGATGTGATGGTCGCTTAGCAACCGCCCCTCAAAATTGCCGGACTCCTGGAAATGCATTAGTCAAATAAAGCACCAAGTGTATATACATTTTCTTCCAGTTTGGGCTTACCTCAATAAGGGCAGCGGGAGTCGAGCTACTAGAGGCCCGCGACCTCGAGGAACTGCCTTGCCGCTTGGGACGAGAACTAGACGGTGTATCCCGCAAGGATTGTGGGGTCCCCTCCTCGGGAATTGGGTCATCATGCGGAAAGGGAAAAAAAAAGCCGAACCAAGAGTTAAATAGCAGCAGTAGGCATGACGAATGCAAAATATGTTAAAGTCAAATGTGGCATTACATTCATTGGCATAATAGCAAAGGGCATAGCATTCAAAGCACTATGGCATGTGGCGGTAGAAATGCATGTTTAAACAGGCGTACAGTTACGGTTCAGTGTTACGTGGAAATGTGCAATCTATGTGGCAATATTTTATACTCTTGCTATTCAGGCATGTAAGTTAAAGACAGGAAGGGTTGGACATGAAACATTCTGTGTGGGCTATTGTTTTATTCAAGCATGGGTCAACAGATGAATGATTAAAGTGACCAATACTCAGAAAATAAAATCACATTTTACAGCATGACATCTAAATCAGAATGTATATGCCATAAATGGCAGCATGGCATGAATGGCATAAGCAACAGCAAATCAAGGTGTCACCCAAACCTCGAACCTTCTTCACAACATTTCATCACCACCATAGCCAACTCGCCATCACCGGAATCCACCACACCCACCAGCAATCCCTACAACACGACCTCCCTCCTCCAAACCAGCCTATACCACCAGACCTCCACCCCAACCACATGGACCCATCGGCCAACCAAAACTAGCACTACCACCCATTGGAACCCACCTCCCGCCGAGCTGCTCTGGTGCCTACCCACGAAATGGCGAACCCATCAGCTGTAGCCACCAACCTGTTTCACCGGCAACCCGCACCATCACTCCAACCCGCCGCCATCTCACGCCACTCCACATTCCTCGCTAACAGTCGTAGCCACCAACCCGCGCCTCCACACCAAACCCATCACCCCGCAGCCACGGATCGCCGGAATCACCCATGCCCGTCGGAAATCGTGAGCCACCGACTGTCCAAGCAAGAAGCAACAAAAATGCAAGCCCAAGCAAAATAAATGGAAGAGGAGATCAAGGGAGATACCTCCACCGGCGACCCCCTCTCCAACCAATCCTGGAGAGTCCGATCCATGTCGCCGCCGCAAGTAGCCACACCTCGCCGACACGCTGGATCCACGCACCAGCAGAGAGCACCTCGTCGGCGCACCACCAACGCGCCGCTGCCGTGAGGAGATGAGAATAGGAAGGGAGAATGGAGAAGAAGGGAGGAAGGAAAACGGGTTTCGTTTGGGAGAAAAACAATGGGGAGGAAGGTAGAAAGGCACGCCCCTTGAGAGAAGAAATAAAAAGAATTCAAAAAGGAAAAACCATATGCATATAAGTGTGGCTTTGGAGATTTGAAAATAATAAACAGAACCTTGGGAAAAGTCAAGCAGTACAAGCACCATTGCACTCCCAGCTAGCAGGAATAGAAGTGGAGAATGTCCTTTGGCAGTTATGGCAGTTATCTAGAGGGACCCACTTATAAATAATTTAATAAGTCAAGGTTCAAAATGCAAAATGGCCGTGAAAATTACATTTTAGCCCCTAGCACCTCACAACTTACTCTCCAAGAGCAGAATATATAGAATCAAGCACATGACCTGCAAGATACACCAGATGGGGTAATTTGTAGAAAACCCCTCCTTTTTTGCAAATTTACAGATTAGTCCACAAAAGATGTGGGAAGTTTACTTTAAAGCAGACATTTGTTGATATACAGCAGAATCTCGAATGTCATAGCACAATGGTAATACAGTAATCAGAAGGCTGTCATGATTGGGCAATTTGCAATAAAGCCCTCAAGTTTTGGAGTTTTGCAAATAAGTCCTCAACTTTTGCAAACAATGCCACATTCGGTCGAAGATTCTAGCAAGGAGAGATTGTACATGCATCTCAACAAGGATGTCAGTTTCTGCACAGCAGCGTCAACAGCCAACATATTTGCCGTTTTCCTTCCTGGGGGACGATCCAGGAATCATCGCTTTGTTTTTTCAGGATCTCCTTCCGAGCGGTTGAGATTCTTCTACCCCTTTTGGATTTTCGCGGGTGCAGAATCCAACTTCTTGACTTTGACCGGGCGATCAAAGTCATTTGCCCCTTTTGGATTTTCGCAGGCGCGGAATCCAGCCTGTTGACTTTGACCGGGCGGTCAACGTCGTTTGCTCTTTTTGGATTTTCGCGGGGCGGAATCCAGCTTCTTGACTTTGACCGGGCGGTCAACGCCATTTGCCCTTTTGGATTTTCGCAGGCGCGGAATCCAGTCTGTTGACTTTGACCGAGCGGTCAACGTCGTTTGCCCCTTTTGGATTTTTGAGGGTGTGGAATCCAGTCTGTTGACTTTGACCAGGCGGTCAACGTCGTTTGCCCTTTTTGGATTTTTGTGGGCGCAGAATCCAGCTTCTTGACTTTGACCAGGCGGTCAACGTCATTTGCCCCTTTTGGATTTTCGCGGGTGCGGAATCCAACATGTTGACTTTGACCAGGCGGTCAATGTCATTTGCCCATCCTGCATTTTCGCGAGCGCGAAATTCAGCTTGCTGATCTTGACCGGGCAGTCAAGGTCATGTGCCCCTCTTGGGTTTTTCACGGGCGCGAAATCCAGTTTGCTGATCTTTGACCGGGCGGTCAAGGTCCTTTCCCTCTTTTGGATTTTCACAGGTGCGAAATCCAGCTTGCTGGCTTTGACCGGGTGGTCAAATGTCCTTTGCCTCTCCTAGACTTTCGCAGGCGCAGAATCCAGCTGTTGACTTTGACTGGGCAGTCAAAGTCCTTGGTTTCTCTTGGATTTCCTTTGGCAGGAAATCCTGTGGCTTGACCTTTTGACATTATGGTCAAGGTCCTTAGTCCTTTTCTTGGATTTCCTTAGGCAGAAATCCTGTGGCTTGACCTTTTGACTAGATGGTCAAGGTCCTAGCCCTTCTCTCGGATTTCCCTGGGTAGGAAATCCAGTTGCTTGACCCTTTGACCAGGCGATTAAGGTCCTTATCTTTTTCTTCTGGGTTTTCGCAGGCGCGGAATCTAGTTGTTTGACCCTTTGACCGGGCGGTCAAGGTCCTTTTGTTTCTCTCTTCTGTTTTGAGTTTTCGTGGGCGCGAAATCTCTTTGTTCGCCCTTGGTCCGTGCGGACAGGGCCCTGTTTTGCTTGACAAATGGTATTTTGTCATGCCCCCCTTTTCTTGGGCTGGTATCCCCAACTACTCGGCTGACAACCGTCACGCTGTCAGGCGATTGGGATGACAAGACTTGTTTGACATGTCATATCCCGTCTCTTTAGGTTGATAACCTCAATAATCCGGCTGATGAGTCCGACAATTTATCATTTCTCTACCCGTGGTTTCCTCTGTGTGCAGGATTTCTTTATCTTTTGCCTTGTTATTTCAGCATTAGCATCAGCATCGCATCATCTTGCAAGCACCCATTCTTGTGTTTTTGTTAGCATCAGCTTCGCATTGGCCTTCAGTATCGGCTTTTGCATTGACATCTCGCATTGGCATCACATCCTTAGCATTTAGATGAGTTGTTGCATGCATTTCGCATTCGCATTTGCATTTGGCAACAAGTCATGATTTTCGGTGCATCTGCCGAATAATTGACTTACTGCCTACAACAAACACCATCCTTCTGTAACCTCAAAATGGGGGTATCTTGTCAACCTTGAGCATCAGTCTTGGTTCCCTTCGTCCCTCAACCTCACTCAGGGAGGGGCATCTGTAGACACCCCGATTTTGAGGTGACTCATAGATGAGCTTTCCGGATGTTGCTTTGGATGTGGCTAACCCTTGAACCAACCAAAACCCATAATAGGCCCGCAGCCCAACTAGAAATCTAGACAAGTAGGGGAGAGCACCTAACTAGCATACCTAGCTAGCACACCCACCTAGCACACCTAGCTAGCACACTCACCTAGCACACCTAGCTAGCACACCAACTTGGCGCACATACCTGGCGCCCAGCCATTTTTCAAGCTGCTGGCTGCTGGCTTTCTACCTCTCATGGCTGTTACCTCTACCAACGAATATGCCATGGAATTTTCCAGGCTTTTCGTCTACGAGGCTCCTTGCTTTCCTAGGAGTTACCCATGGAAAATCCCTATATATAGACCCCATAGGCAACCATTTGAAAGGCCTGATCATCTTGAAAGATAGAGACACACACTACTACACTAGCCTTCTCCAGAATTCTGTAACTATCCACTTGAGCTCTCAAGCTTTGTCTTGCGTCCAGAGATATTCTCAGCCCTTCCAAAGCATCAAGGAGCTTATTATCTTGGGTCTTTCTTTTCTTTCTTGAAGGAACATCTTGGACAAGGTAGGCCCTTCCCACTTTTCCTTTAAATTTTTTTTATTCTTTTGCGATGAAATAAAGCACGCTAGAAATTCCACATGTATGGTCTGATTTATCTGTATTTTCATGAGGTTTCTATGATGAATTTACTTATCCTCTTTACAAGATGCTCTCCATGCAAATCTACATTTTTGTTTGTAACAATGTTTACTTTGTTTCTAGCATAAAAATTTGCACAATGTTGCCTGTGTGAGCTATCTTTTCCTTATTATATTCTTGGTATGATCATCACTTGCATATGTTTTATTGGGTTTACTTGTTTCATGTTTGTTCTTTTGCATTTTGTATGCATTTCTGTCAAGAACCCATTAAATCATCTTGTTTTTAATCAAATGATAATAAGATGGCTTTGATCATATGCATCCTGTCATGTTTTTTTAACATCCGCATGAATCAACCTGCATTAGTATAGATCACCCATCTCTATTCTGGGTCAGATTCTGGATTAGATTGCAGTGTGATCCAGATTTTCTGGGGAGCACCTATATGACGCACCCGAGTGGCGCACCTCTCCAGAGCACCACTTTGGCGCCCCATTCAGGAGCACCAGACTGGTCAGAGAGCAAAACATTCACTTTTGCATATCTGCATGCATGGTTTTCTAAATGATTCTGAGCCTGATTCTTTTACTGCTTGTTCTTTGATATTCCATGGTTTTGCATACATGTTTTCGGTTTAAAGCAAGATTGTTTTCTAGTTGTTTTCTCCCTTTGGATAATTAGTCCTTGGTCAGAATCTGGTAGGCTGGTTGCACCTTACTCTTACATGGAGGGCCTTGTGCATCAGCCCATGATCCAGTGACATGGCTGAATCCTGCTTCTTTCATTTAGCATGCATAGGTGGGGGCCTTGTGTGAGGCTACCAGCCTTTGAGCACAAGATCCATGGGTCATTGCACTTGCATTTCTTTCACTTTTAAGGCACATTTTCCAAGTTTTGCGAAGGATTTTACAGTGCATACTTTCCAGAATGCATTCTCATGTGCTTTGGCACTGCATGGATTTATGTTTTCCCTCAGTACATCTTTCGGACCCACATAGGAGCACCTAGGTGGCGCACCAGACTGGAGCACCAGTCTGGCGCACCAAACAGGCGCATCAGCCTGTTTTCAGTAGCACACAGCAGGTTTTCATATGGTTTTTAGCATGCTTTCTCGACATGATTTGCTTTTACATTTTTTCCTGGTTTTCTTCCTTGATATATCAGGAAGGCATAGCTCTGCTTTTAACTATTTTTATGCATGTTAGATTGCATTTGGCATATAGCAAAGCGAGGATGAAAAATCACTCGAGATTGATATGTCTTTGGCTTTATTCATGCAATGACTTTGCATCGACACTTGACCCGCGATAAAAGTGATCCTTCTGAGCACTAGGACACACCCTGCACTCCATGCACCTTATTTTAGCATAGGCCACCACACACATTTAGCATGGCATGGCATGGCATACCACCCTCGGGCGTACAGCAAAGAATGAAAAGCCGATATCTCATAAGCAAATGAGAAACCAATAGAAGACCGATTTATCGGGCGCACGAGGGTGCCTAATACCTTCCTCGTGTGTAACAGGGATCCTTACCCATTTTCTGGTTTATGACCTGCTTTTCCATTACATGATTTGCATGTTTTTATATAGTTTTCCTCGTCTTCCATTTTAATAGACTAGGTGGCGACTCCTGCATTTGCATATTTATCTTTATTTTTGCCGTAACTTTGCCGTCCTTCATGTATTTTGGCCTTTCGCGTCAAAATCCTTCGAGGCTGTCGCCGACATGGTTACATTACCTTTTAAACTTTTTAATATCCTTAAATTAATTTACAACAGTTGTTGTCTATTATACTCAAATATATTAATTAAAATAAATTAGAAGAGGATGAAAAACGATTTCCTATTTTTTTGCCTTGCCCTCCCCCACTCCTCGCTCCTCCCATGATTTTCTCTTCTTTGATTTTTTTTTTGCTGTGCTCTCACATGATTTTCTCTCCACACCCTTGCCACTCCTCGTTGTTCCCACAATTTCTCCACTCTCCTGAGATTTCACCCTTCGTTGGAGTTGGAGTCGCACCCTTGCCACTCCTCCCTCCTTCCACGATTAGAGCCACACCCTCGCTAATACTCCCTCCTCCCTCTTCCTAGGATCGAAACTGCACCGTCGCGATTCCTTCCTCCCACTACCAAAGCCTCATCCTTGTCAATACTCCCTCCTCCCTCCTCCCACGATCGAAGCCGCACCGTTGCAACTCGTCCCTCCTCCAACGATTTCCCCACTCTCTTGTGATTTCACCCTTCGTCAAAGTTGGAGCCGCACCCTCACTACTCCCTCCTCCCACAATCGGAGTCGCACCCTTGCACTCCTCCCTCCCTCCTCCCATGTCTGTAGCCGCACCCTCACCACTCCTCAAATGACTGGAGCCACATCCTCGTGACTCCTCTCGCCTTCAACGATCGGAGCCGCAACCTCGCCACTTCTCTCTCCTCCCTCCTCCTGCCTCTCACACCCTTTTTGCTATTCACTACATGAGAAGTCGTCCAGGATAGAAGTCGGAGTGTGTGAGTAGCTATCATCTTCTAGATTTGTGGGTGCTTCTTTTGGTCATCGTCTTCTTCCTTGTCCGAGTGGCTGCTCTTCCTTCAAAAAGGTGGGTTCTTCTTTTAGTTCTAAAAATCATGAGTTTTCTCCAAAATCCTCTCATTTTGCTTTAATGGGTGGTCTACTTTAACATGGAAAGGAGACTACTGGTAGTACTGGAGGAGATCAGCAGCGTGCTTCACCCATTGATGGCAGATCAGTCTTCTTTAATAAGATTTTTTTTGCTATGATTGTATATTAGTAGCTAGTGTCTACTTTCTTCCTCAGAAGTTGTTCGTTCCAAACTCGTCTATTTTCCCCTTTGGTTTAAGCATGAGATATTTGAAGAAACATCTACATCTACATCCACTTATTAAAAATATCTTATTGGCAATATGAATTAACTATAGTTCAAAACAGCCATGAGCTTTATTATGTATTGTTCTTCTCCGTTGTTGTTGCATTGTGTATTGTTTTATATAAAGAGGAATATGATTTATTATGATGTTTTTTATAAAATTTAGAACCATTAATGCTTAACATATGCTTGGGATTTTTTTCGTTTTAATAATGGGACAGGATTATATTAATAATAAAAGTTGGATGTTAAAGTACAGGACAAGATCTATCAATTTCTTCATAAAGGGAGTAGTTTGTTTTGTTGAGTTTGCATTTCAAAATGATAAACAGGGAAATGGAGTTGCGAGTTGCTTGTGTAAAAAGTGCAGAAATAGATTTCTTCTTGAGAAAGAAACCTTGATAATGCATATCTTGGAAAATAGTTTTATCAAAGACTATACTTCATGTGAATTTCACAGGGAATGTGCAAATTTAGTAAGAGAAGATGATTGAATCATATGCATTAGGTAATGATATAAAAGAGATTGTACATAATGCTGTTGGAGGTCATAGATTAGGGCAAGATCAAAATGTTGTTGGAGGTCACAAATTAAGTTGAGACTAGAGATGAAGAAGATACATGCATGTCTAAATGATTGCTTGTTGTTTTGAGATGATTATTAGGATTTTGATGAATGTCCGATTGAGAATTGTCATGCTTCAAGGTGGGATGAAGGAAAAAAGAATGTGCCTGCTAAAGTCCTTCGCCACTTTCCTTTAATTCCTTGGTTGCAATGGTTATTTATGTTTGGTAAAACTATAGGCTTAATGAAGTGGCGTCACACGGCACCTAGGAGCGAGGAGGGAAAAATGAGTCATCCTAGGGACTCTCTAGGTTGAAAATATTTTGATGAGAGGCATCCAACATTTAATAGTGATCCTCGCAATGTCAGGCTTAGCCTTGCAAGTGATGGATTTCATCCTTTCAAGGTGACTATTGGTGTAAGTCATAGTACATGGCATGTGGTAGTGCAGATATATAGCTTGCCATCATGGTTGGGTATGCACCAAAAGAAATACTGTCGCACCATAATTGTAAGTAAAACTTAACAGTATTAATTTGAGAAAGATTTGCCTTTGATTTTTTTGGCAAATAGTATTATAATTATAAATTAATAGAAAACACTTGGCTATGAAACCACCATCAATTGAAAAATATGTCTACAATAGAGCCCAATAGGGAACAGAAAAAAGTTCTCAAAAAATAGTGTCAGTGAAAATAAGTCCAACTGACAAGGTTCCAAAATCATCAAAATAGAAAAATCAAACAATTCCGCTAGTAGCTGAATCGTTCTCAATATTTGAAGGATCCACTATAGCATGTGGAGGGGAAGTAACTAGCACATGGACAATAACAGGAGCAACCCCAATTGAGGAAGCCAGGATCGGAGTTGCCAAGTCAGTTCTAACTTGCTCCTAATCCTCACTACTAGAAAATCTACATTTTGCGAGGACAAATAGCGAGGATTTAGCGAGGAAACGTCCTCGCAAAAATATAATGAGGACATATAGCGGGGAGTTAGCGAGAATATGACTTCGCAATAATTTTGTGAGTATTAGCGATGAGTGTTTCTTGCAATGTCCTCACTTTTTTTTTAGCGAAGACATAGAGAGGATATTTCCTCGTTCTTTGTCCTCGTTAAATCAGATCTAAAATACTGACGTACGAGTCATTTTCCTTTCTTTCTTACCCTAATACTCATCCGCCTCCTCCTTTGTGACACCTCCTCCCACCTGCACAGCGTCGTCGTTGTTCTCGTCCTCTTCCTATTTATCACAACTTCCTCCGCCGCACAGCGTCGTCCTCCTCCTCCTCTTCCACCCACACAGCGTCGTCCTCCTTTGTCTCCTTCCACTGGCACAACTTCCTCCTCATCCTTTCTCCTGTCACTAGACATTGCCATCGGATGCAACCTCCTCATCGTCCTCCTCCTCCCACCTGTCGGACGTAACAGGAAGGTTAGTTCTTTGTTTTTTGCTTTTGTTATGATCTGAAACTGAAATGTTTAGCATACAATGATGTTATCGAACATTAAAATCATTTTGACTTGGTCTTGAGCTGTTAAAAAGCAACGAAAAATTTGTTTATTGTTTCATAATTTTTTCCCAAAAATGTTAGGTTCATGTTGGTTACCATCTACATTCTATTATAATCAATTTATAATGGAAGGTAAAAGCAGAAGCAAACATGCAAAGCAAATATAACTAGGATAAGATTATACACTCCTCGCTAACCACATGCAATAATAACATTTTTTTGGGATTCGCTGAAGTCAAATGTATGACTTTTTTTCCCTTGTTTTACTAATGGTTATATGCTTTCTTTTATGAATACAATAGTAAAGAGAATGAAAAATTACTTACAATGATTGTAGGTGGTATACAAATGATGAGTGCTCTGATTAATATGTAGGCATAGAGATTGGTGGTGTCCATATCAGTTTGCAAAATACAAGAAGCCAAGAATTATAAAAAGATATGCAAACATAGGAATACACAGAAACACCAGGGATTGTGGGAGGGACAGAAGCAAAAATGACGTGTAGATTCACATGTCTTTATTTTCATGTAAGGATGTTTAAATGCAATATTAATAATTGTGTAGAAATGTCTTTATTTTCATGAATGGCAAAAATTTGTTATTTTCAGAGAAAAGATCCAATAACAGCTACTTTAAAGATCCAATCCTCCCATCTGTATGAAGTTCTTGCAATTTTGTCTATCCTACTTGAATTCAGTAGTTATACTTGATAAAGGCAGATTGTGGAAATTCTAGTGACTAGAATAATATAGGTTTTGGACTTGCAGTTGTATTTTTCTTTTTGACTAACGATTATGATTCTCTGTCACTAATTACTGCTTAAGAAATTCAATTGTTGAGTTTTCTATTTGCGATTGACCGAAAGAAATTCAATGAAGACAAGTTTTACTATAGCAATGGTCACTGCTTTGTTGATTTGTCTATTCCACTGAAGCATAAGAATGTAGTCTTGTTCTTAACAAATTCTGTTTCTAATACTATAAATGCTTTCTGGGTTCTTTTAGTTTTCATTATGCATGTGTTCTTGTTGTCAAAATAATCTATTTTGACTTTGGCCATGATTTTTCACATAAATGTGGCATCCAAACTGGTTCAACTATACTTCTGGTAAAGAATTAACTGATTAGCTTAGAATACTATATTTTCCCATTTTGGCTAAAGGATTATCTTACCCTTTTACAAAAGATAATGGAGTATATTCTGCAGTGTCTTGTTCTGTAGCAAAAACGTATCATATTTTGCAGATTTAACAAATTCCATTTCTAATGCTGTAAATGGGTTCTGGGTTCGTTTTTACTTTCAGTAAGAAACGTGGATTAAGGATTTATTTCGAATTTTCTATAAATGTAGCATCTAATCTGGTTCGTGCTTTTCTTCAATTAAAGAGATAGTTGATTAGCTAAGGATGCTCTCTCCGTTTCTTCTGTACGTTGGTCTTGTCTGAAGCTATTGTTCCTCCACAATGTTTTACGATTTATCTTACCTTGTTATAAAAATGCTTTTCTACGGCCACTTTTTCTGTGAACCGGGAAGAAAGCATCAAATTTTGCAAATGGCAACCTCAATTTCTGTTAATGGATCTGGGTTCTTCTCCACGCTGGGAAAGTATCATATTGTTCAATTCAATACTTGGTCTTTTTAGGAAAGAGATTGATTGAGCTATTAGCGTTGTTCTTGTAGATGCATATCTTGGGAGAGAAAAGTTCAGAGAAAAAGAAGGCGAGTGAGTGCTCTTCTGGGGGGAAAAGTGCCGACGAAGTGAAGGTTTCTGTCAGCTGCGAATGTGGAATTCGTCATGTGATATTGATGTGTTTTTTCTTTTCCTTCTTGTTTTCCAAATCAATTTCAGAGATGTAAAGAGAAGAATTTCATGCTTGCTGATACTGATGTTTTTTTTGCTTTCGTTGTTCTTTCCTGTTGAGCTGATGCTTCTGAGGCTGTTCGTGAACAGGCCATTACCAGTTAGTGGTAGCACACAAAAGAATGGATAGGTGGCAGTTGGTCGAAAAGATTTCACTATAGGATGAAATGTAACAGAATCTGCTTCTCATTAGTAACAGAATCCATACAATTCTCTCCTTGTGTCTCTCTTTTTTCTTCTTTGGCATATTAAACAGAAAAGATAAACTTAGTATAAGTAGTTTTTATTCAATTTAATTGCAAAAGTTGTCAAGTATGAAGAGGAAATTTTTATATCTATTACTGTATAAAACTTTCTATGATCATATTTATCTTAAGACATGGTGATGCTGTCAGTGTAATTCTCGTAACATGTCTAACAGTTTGATGTCATAATTGCTAAGATTCACAACATACTATTCACATTATCGAACCTGTTAAACTCTACGTACTCCAGAAAATTGTGCAACTGTAGAGTTATTTTCTTCTTAATATGAAGCAGGAAAACAAGGATCCAAAAGATTACGTTCATAGTGAGAAGCTTACTGTTGCTTTTGGGCTCAAATAGGTTGTTTGTCTAGAAACTTAATTAACCTTGTTTGAAGTCATTACTCACTAGAGCCATTTCCTTGGGATTTGGAGATGGTAGTAAGTTACATCTGCTATTTTGTCTTATATATTTGACATATAATTGTCATTGTTACAAAATAATGATAGGAAGATCCTCTCTCTTCTTTGTTTGCAATTCTCATCTTGCAATACCAAGTCGACAATGATAATGACATCCTTTGGGTGATATAGATGTAAAAAGGTTAATATTTGAAAAAATTAATAAAGTTTGTGTCTCAATTGTTACAGGCCACTAAACTATACAGGGAACCTACAGTAGCAGAGTGCTGGACTACATCCCACACTAGTGGGTCAGAGCATGTTTGGTCAACCCAAAGTGCGAAGGATGTACTTGTAAGTAATAATGGTTATAATTAAAGTTATTTTAATAATATGCACTTATATTTTATATTATCTTTAACTAACTTCTTGTATTTATTTATACAAGATAGGTACACCTTCTTGTATCAAGAAAAATATGGAGACGATAATGTCGATGAACACCCAGCCTTTGACAAGAAACTTTGGAAGCAAGTTTCAATGGAAAGGAACGTGGGTAGTTCATCAAGAAAGTAAGGCTTGAGTTGTTTGGATCCATACTACTCAGAAGATACGACTATTGGTTCTTCTACGACTTCTACTGGGCAATATCGTCCTACACCTCGGACTTCTACTTCATTTGATTCGGAGTACTTCAATTCTCAGTTGTCACATATGGCAACTACATTAGAGAGTTTCAAAATCGACATACGTTCAGAAATAAGGAATGAAATAAAGACTGAAGTAAGGAATGAAATAAGAGATGAAATACATGCTTTGGAGGATCGACTTGTAAGGTAAAATTTGATTTACTTTTAAAATTTTTGATATATATAAATTATCATGTTGAATTCAATATTATAATTTAATCATTGTTCATTACAATATATATAAAGTTTGTTTTTTATAATCAGAAGATA
>JAMKQA010024502.1:0-13147 GCA_024699735.1 Posidonia australis
TTGTCCCATTCCCTTAACCACCCCATGGTGATCATATGCTTCCCCCTAGGTGGCTTAGGAGGGACACGGCCAAGATGTGCAGGCGCAAGGTGGAAGCCATGGGTGGTCTCGCCAATGATGGGCTCGTCACCAAAAGGAAGGCCCATCAGCAGAGCCCACTGATCAGGCAGAACAGTCAGCTCACCAAAGGGAAAGTGGAAGTGAGTGCGTCTCGAACCTCCACCTTTCTACCAAGGCTCGGAAGAAGTTGTAGTGGCCGTGGATAATGGGTAGACACAGCAAACCACCAAATGGAGACTGGTGATGGAGGAAGTCCTGTAGAAACTCCGACAGACGGTGGAAATGCTCAAGCATCGGACCCCAGTGGGATCGCATGATCCAGTTTGCATCCCCTTCTTGAAATATCAAGCACAGATTTAAAGCCGGGTCAAAAGCAGAAAGCAATTAAAGTACATCAAAGCAAAGGAATTACCTCAAACTCAGGACTCTCGCAGATGTGACGGTCACTCAGCAATCGCCCCTCGAAATTTCCAGACTCCTGGAAATGTATTTGTCAGAAACATTGGATTTAAATGCCTTTCTAATATCCAGTTCGGGCTTACCTCAGCAGGGATAGCAGGAGTCGAGCTACTAGAGGCCCGCGACCTCGAAAAACTGTCTCCTCGTCTGAAACAAGAGCTAGAAGGAATATCCCATGAAGATTGTGGGGTTCTCGCCTCGGGAACTGAGTCATCCTGCAGAAAAGAAAGTTAAATAGCAATAGCAGACATGATAAATGCAGAAAATGTCTAGATCATATGTGGCATTACAATAGCAAAATGTTGGGCATTTTAATGAAGGCAATAGCATATCAGTGTTTGATTGTGGATTTGCAAAAATAAAAGCTGTCAAGTGGTTCAGTATTTTGTTGCAGAGTAGTTAGCAGAAAATCAGCAATAATGTGAATTAACATGGCATAAGCAAGCAACAAATGTGTGCTCAATCCAACAAGCCTCACGGCCAACTCATCTCCAGCCCGCCACCGCGTGGCTTCTACTGCAACCCCAGGCCGTCACCCCTGTTCATCGAAGCATCGCCGGAGCACCACCGGCAGCCAACCATCACTCCCTGCAGCCCGCGCCTTCCCCTGGCATGCCCCGCATTTCCAAATCCCCCAGCCACAGTGCGGAACAGTCCGTCGAAACCCATCCAGCCGTCGACAAGACAGAGAACGACAAAGGAGGGACAAGCATGCACAAAAGGGGAGAGGAGATCAGAGCTTACCTTCGCCGGTGAACCGCGGTCCAGCCAGTCCTGGAGGGTTTGGTCCATGCCGCCACCGACCAGGACGTCGCCGCAACCGTTCCGCACCTCGACGACGCGCCTCACGCGTGCACCAGCAACGAGCACTCCGTCAGCGCACCCCTCGCGCACCGCCGCTGCAAAGAGGAGAGATGGGTTCCGCCGCTAAGAGAAGAAGAGGGGAAGACGTTGGTTTTCAGGAAAAGAGAATGAGGAAGAAGAAGGGACGCGGCTTTTGGAAGAAGCAGGGAGATTTTTTCTTCTCCTTTCCTTCATAAATTCTATGCATGATATGAAACTCAATCAGCAAGAAGCATGCATAACCAAGCAACAGCCGTCCCTTGCAGTTCCAAGCAACAAAGAAAAATATTTCTTGGCTGTTATGGCAGTTAATCAGTGGAGCCCACATGATAAATAAGTCAGAGGTGACGAAATGCAAAATGACCGTGACAATTGCATTCCAGCCCTTATCATCTCACAGCTCAAGCATCAAGTGCAGGATATGCAATGTTGAATATATAGCTCACAAAATGCACCATGCGGGGTAATTTGCAGTAAACCCCCTACATTTTGTAAAATTGCAAATCAGTCCACGAAGGACGCGGGAAGTTTGTTTCAAAACAAACATTTGTTGATATACATTAGAATCTCAAATGCCACCTCACAGTCGCAATACAGCAATCAAAAAGCAGTTGTAGTTGGGCATTTTGCAGTAAAGCCCAAAAATTGTGCACATTTGCACATAAGTCATCACCTTTGCAAGCAATTGGGAGAATCACAGCAAATGAGAGATTTGAGCCTGCATCTCGACAAGAGTGCCAGTCACCGCACCGCAACCCCAGCAATCAACATATTGCAGTTCCTTCCAGGGGAATTATCCTGGAGTTATCACTTTGTTTTCCGAGATCTCATCCTGAGCGGATAAGACCCTTCTGCTCCTTTGGATTTCCGCGGGCGCGGAATCCAGCTTGCTTGATCTTGACTGGGTGGTCAAGGTCCTTTGCCCCTTTGGATTTCCGCAGGCACGGAATCCAGCTTGCTTGACTTTGACCGGGCGGTCAAGGTCCTTTGCCGATTTGGATTTCCGCAGGCACGGAATCAAGCTAGCTTGACTTTGACCGGGCGGTCAAGGTCCTTTGCCCCTGTGGATTTCCGCGAGCGCGGAATCCAGCTTGCTTGACTTTGACTGGGCGGTCAAGGTCCTTTGCCCCTTTGGATTTCCACGGGTGCGGAATCCAGCTTGCTTGACTTTGACCGGGCGGTCAATGTCGTTTGCCCCTTTGGATTTCCACAGGCGCGGAATCTAGCTAGCTTGATCTTGACCAAGCGGTCAAGGTCCTTTGCCCCTTTGGATTTCCGCGGGCGCGAAATCCAGCTTGCTTGATCTTGACCGGGCGGTCAAGGTCCTTTGCCCTTTTGGATTTCACGGGCACAAAATCCAGCTTGCTGATCTTGACCGGGCGGTCAAGGTCGTGTGCCCCTTTTTGGATTTTCGCGGGCGAAATCTAGTTTCTTGCCTTTGACCGGGCGGTCAAATGTCGTTTGCATTTCCTAGGTTTTCCTTCGCTTTAACAGAGCGGTTAAAGTCCTTGGTTTCTCGGATTTCCTTGGGCAGGAAATCCCGTGGCTCGACCTTTTGACCTGATGGTCAAGGTCCTAGCCCCTTTCTCGGATTTCCTTTGGCAAGAAATCCCGTGGCTCGACCTTTTGACCTAATGGTCAAGGTCCTAGCCCCTTTCTCGGATTTCCTGGGGTAGGAAATCCCGTGGCTCGACCTTTTGACCAGATGGTCAAGGTCCTAGCCCTTTCCTTGGATTTCCCTAGGCAGGAAATCCAGTTGTTTGACCCTCTGACCGGGCGGTCAAGGTCCCCTTTTCTTTTCTTCTGGATTTTCACAAGCGCGAAATCTAGTTGTTGGACCTTCTGACCAAGCGGTCAAGGTCCTTTTGTTTTTTCCTTTTGAGTTTTCACGGGCGCGAAATCTCTTTGTTCGCCTTTGGTCCGTGCGGACCAGGCCCTGCGCACAAAATCTCTTTGTTCACCTTTGGTCCGTTCGGACCAGGCCCTACTTTGCTTGACAAATTTTCTATTTGTCATGCTCCCCTTTTTCCTTAGGCTGGTATCCCCAACTACTCGGTTGACAACCGTCACATTGTCAGGCAGCCGGGTTGGCAAGGCTTGATTAGCTTGTCATATCCCTCCTCTTGGGTTGATAACCTCATAATCCGGCTGATGAGTTTGACAACTTATCATTTTCTTGTCAGTGCTTTCTTCTGTTTGTGTTTTTCAGCATTAGCATTAGTCTCGCATCGCCTCTTGCATTAGCATTACATCCCATCATTTAGACCAGTAGGTGCACGCGTTTCGCATTTGCATTTGCATTTGGCAACAAGTCATGACTTTCGGTGCATCCGCCAGATAAGTGACTTACCGCCTACAGCAAACACCCTCCTTCTGTAACCTCAAAATGGGGGTATCTTGTCAACCCTGAGCATCGGTCATGGTTCCTTCGCCCCTCGACCTTGCTCAGGGAGGGGCATCTATAGACACCTTGATTTTGAGGTGACTCATTGATAAGACTCCAGTTGTTGCTTTGGATGTGGCTGACCCTTGAACCAACCCAAACCCGTAGCAAGCCCGCAGCCCAATTAGAAAACCAGACCAGTAGGGGAGAGCACTTACCTGGCACACTTAGCTAGCACACTTCCCTAGCACACATAGCTAGCACACTTCCCTAGCACACCTAGCTAGCACACTTCCCTAGCACACAAAGGTGGCGCACATCCCTAGCGCACACCACTTCGCAGGCTGCGGGCTGCTGGCTTTCCACCTCCCATAGCTGTTACCTCCAGCAGCGAATATGCTATGGAATATTCCAAGCTTTTCATCTGCGAGGCTCTCCCCATTCCCATGAGTTACCCATGAGAAAATCTTATATAAGGACCCCCATAGGTAGCCATAGAGAGGTTAGAAATCCTGTGTTGAAGCTAGAAATCCAAAATTCTGCAATCCTGCTCTGAGCTAGTTTCTTGCACGAGCTACACCCTCTGTCCAGCAACATATATTCGTTTCCATGATAAACATGCTTGTTCTCTATGCAAAATAATCTCCATGCTAGTCTTTGCTTGTGTTTCTAGCATAAAGCTTGCATAAGTTGTCTTCTTTTTATCAATTCTTTGCAAATAGCTTCGCCACGCACTTTTATGTCTTGCACATAGATATATGCTTATGGTCATCGTTTACATGCGATCTGATTGCATTTATCCAAAACATGTCTATGCTTTGGCAACCTGCATGCTTTCATTCATACATTAACCCATCCACTTGTTTTAATCCCAAATGCATGATTTACATGATGATTTTCGATCGTATGCATTCCCATCATGTTTTCTGTTTTTAATAATGACATAAACCCATTTGCATTAGCATGAATCATCCTTTATCTCTGTTGGGGTAGACTCTGGCTCAGATTGCAGTCTGATCCAGACTCCCTGGGGTGCATCACTCCGGCGCTCCTGCCCCGCGCACCATTCTAGCGCACTCAGCAGGCGCGCGCCAGACTGGCCAGAGAACAAAACACTCGCATTGCATCTTTATTTTCATGATTTCATCGCAGGGTTTTGAGCTTGTTTCTTTTGCGACTGATTCTCTGATGTGTCATGATGACACCTGCATGTTTTTCAGTCTTGTTCATATCGTTTTCCAACTGTTTTCTCTGTTTTGTTATTTAGTTCCAGGCTGAATCTGGTAGGCCGATTGCACCTTACTATTTTGTGGAGAATCATGTGCATCGCCCCAGGATCCAGTGGTCTGGCTGAATCATGCTTTCTTCATCTTGTTCAAATAGGTGAGACCTTGTGTGAGGCTACTAGCCCTTGAGCTCAAGGTCATTGCATTTGCATCTCTTGCACTTTTAATCAATGGTTTTTTCCCTAAGTTTTACAGAATGATTCTACTACATACTTTTCCAAAGTGCATCCTCTGATGTTTTGGTTTTGCGTGGCTTTCTATTTTTTTCCCTCAGCATGTTTTACCGGCCCACCTAGACGCACATAGGTGACGCACCAGACTGACGCACCAATCTGGTGTACCAAGCAGGCGCAATAGCCTATTTTCACTAGCACACAGCATGTTTTTTCACATGTCTTTGCTTGCTTTCTCGATCCGATTTGCTTCTGGGTTTTCCTTTGGTTTTCTTCCTCGATGCATTAGGAAGGCACAGATTTGTTTTCAGCAGTTTTCTTGCATTTTAGATTGCATTTAGGCATATAGAAAGCAAGGATGAAAACTCGCTCAAGATATTAGATCTTTTGATCTTATTATGCACCGAAACTTGACCCAGCATACGAGCGATATTTCTGAGCATTAGGACACACCCCTACACATCATGCACCTATACTTTAGACACCACATGCATTTGCATGGCATGGCATATCGCCCTCGGGCGTACAGCAAAGGCTGCAAAGGCGACATTTCATTAGCAAAAGTGAAATCAATAGAAGACCGATTTATCGGGTGTACGAGGGTGCCTAACACCTTCCTCGTACGTAACAAGGATCCTTACCCGCATTTCTGGTTTGCGCAGCCCCTTTTATTTGTTTTGCATGATTTTCTTGTTTTATGGTTTTCCTCGTCTCCCATTTAATTGACTAGGTGGCGACTCCTGCATTTTGTATCATTTTATTTTTGCCGTGGCTTTGCCGACTTTGGCACACACATATTATATTTGTGGCCACCCCCGACGGCATGGTTACTGGGGGTATCAGCCCACTCCTGACAATATGACAGTTGTCAACTGGATAGTTCGGGGTATCAGCCTAAGAGAAGGGGCATTGGATAAGACCATCAAACTTGCAAGCTAAAGGACAAGGCATGGTAAGTTGATGGACCTACTGACCAGATAGTTCAGGTTATCAGCCCGATAATGAGTTGACGGACTCAACACTGGATAGTTAGGGCTATCAGCCGGATGATGAGTTGACGGACTCATTACCGGATAGTTAGGGTTATCAGCCCGATGTTGAGTTGACGGACTCATCACCGGATAGTTAGGGCTATCAGCCCGCTGATGAGTTGACGGACTCATTGCCAGATAGTTAGGGCTATCAGCTCGTTGATGAGTTGACGGACTCATTGCTGGATAGTTAGGGCTATCTGCCCGAGGATAGGGGCATCAAGATTTGTCTATCTAGAGCGAACCTCGGATGAGATCATCTAGACCTCGCCTAGTCTAGGAAAGGATAGAAATGGCACTTGTTTGCTTTGAACATGACCCAACAGGATAGATAGGATTCTGCCTCACCTGGTACTAAAATCTAAGATGGCTTCGTTTGTCCATGTCAGGGCAACAAAATAGTATCCCTGACTGTTAACTAGGTGGACCCCAGCTCCAAGTCGGCAGGCAAGGAGGGCAGCAGTCTGAAACAATTGAGCGCATGTTACAGCAATGGCAATTCCCTGTCAATCACAATCATTCAAACAAGACGAGGATTGCAAAATAAAGCTAATGTGCTCACTACCTGAGCGCACAAGGTTATCTGCCTAATGACGGGTTGACGGACTCGTCGCCGAATAGTTAAGGTTATTAGCCCGGGATAATGGGTTGATTCTCAGATATAAGAAAATAGCAACTCGGATCTCCTCCGGACTTAAAGGAGTCACGAGGAAAGGGACAAAGGGTTGTTCTTGGAGGTCAGGAATCAGCGGCTCGGGACTCCTTCGGGCTTAAAGGAGTCACGAGAAAAGGAATAAAGGGCAGTTCCTGGAGGCCAGGAATCAACGACTCGGTACTGCTCTGGACTTAAAGGAGTCACGAGAAAAGGGATAAAGGGTTGTTCTAGGAGGCCAGGAATCAGCAACTAGGATCTCCTCTGGACTTAAAGGAGACACGAGCAAAGGGACAAAAGGGCTATTCCTGGAGGTCAGGAATCAGCAACTCAGATCTCCTCTGGAGTTAAAGGAGTCACGAGAAAAGGGATAAGGAGTTGTTCCTTGAGGACCAGGAATCAGCAACTCGAATCTCCTCCGGACATAAAGGAGACACGAGAAAATGAACAAAAGCAGTTCCTGGAGGCCAGGAATCAGCAACTCGGAACCCCTCTAGACTTAAAGGACTTGCGAGAAAGGATCAAAACTCGGATCTCCTCCAAACTTAAAGGAGATACTAGAAGAGAATAAAGAGTTGTTCCTAGAGGCCAAGAATCAGCGACTCGGATCTCCTCCAGATTTAACGGAGACACGAAAAAAAGGAATAAAGACTGTTCCAGGAGGCCAGAAATCAGCGACTCGAATCTCCTCTGAACTTAAAGGAGACACGAGAAAGGGACAGAAGGGCTATTCCTAGAGGCTAGGAATCAGCAACTCGGATCTCCTCCGGACTTAAAGGAGACACAAGAAAAGGGATAAAGAGTTGATCCTGGAGGCCAGGAATCAGCTACTCAGATCTCCTCCAGACTTAAAAGAGACACGAGAAAATGGATAAAGAGCTGTTCCTGAAGGCTAGGAATCAGTGACTCGGATCTCCTCTGAACTTTAAGGAGACACGAGAAAGGGACAAAAGGGCTATTCTTGGAGGCCAGGAATCAGCAACTCGGATCTCCTCCAGACTTAAATGAGACACGAGAAAAGGGATAAAGAGATGTTCCTGGAGGCCAGGAATCAGTGACTCGGAACTCCTCCGGACTTAAAGGAGTTGTGAGAAAGGGACAAAAGCTATTCCTGGAGGTCAGGAATCAGTGACTCGGATCTCACTTGGACTTAAAGGAGTTACGAGAAAAGAGATAAAGGATTGTTCCTGGAGGCCAGGAATCAGTGACTCTGAACTCCTCTGGACTTAATGGAGTTGCAAGAAAGGGATAAAAGCTGTTCCTAGAGACCAGAAATCAGCAACTTCGATCTCCTCCGAACTTAAAGGAGACACGAGAAAAGGGACAAAGGGCTGTTCTTGGAGGTCAGGAATCAGCGGCTCGGGACTCCTTCGGGCTTAAAGGAGTCACGAGAAAAGGAATAAAGGGTAGTTCCTGGAGGCCAGGAATCAGTACCTCGGTACTGCTCTGGACTTAAAGGAGTCACGAGAAAAGGGATAAAGGGTTGTTCTAGGAGGCCAGGAATCAGCAACTAGGATCTCCTCTGGACTTAAAGGAGACACGAGTAAAGGGACAAAAGGGCTATTCCTGGAGGAATCAGCAACTCAGATCTCCTCTGGACTTAAAGGAGTCACGAGAAACGGGATAAGGAGTTGTTCCTTGAGGACCAGGAATCAGCAACTCAAATCTCCTCCGGACATAAAGGAGACACGAGAAAATGAACAAAAGCAGTTCCTGGAGGCCAGGAATCAGCAACTCAGAACTCCTTTGGACTTAAAGGACTTGCGAGAAAGGATCAAAACTCGGATCTCCTCCAAACTTAAAGGAGATACTAGAAGAGAATAAAGAGTTGTTCCTGGAGGCCAAGAATCAGCGACTCGGATCTCCTCCGGATTTAAAGGAGACACGAAAAAAAGGAATAAAGACTGTTCCAGGAGGCCAGAAATCAGCGACTCGAATCTCCTCCGAACTTAATGGAGACACGAGAAAGGGACAGAAGGGCTATTCCTAGAGGCCAGGAATCAGCAACTCGGATCTCCTCCGGACTTAAAGGAGACACAAGAAAAGGGATAAAGAGTTGTTCTTGGAGGCCAGGAATCAGCTACTCAGATCTCCTCCAGACTTAAAAGAGACACGAGAAAATGGATAAAGAGCTGTTCCTGAAGGCTAGGAATCAGTGACTCGGATCTCCTCTGAACTTTAAGGAGACACGAGAAAGGGACGAAAGGGCTATTCTTGGAGGCTAGGAATCAGCAACTCGGATCTCCTCCGGACTTAAATGAGACACGAGAAAAGGAATAAAGAGTTGTTCCTGGAGGCCAGGAATTAGCGACTCAGAACTCCTCCGAACTTAAAGGAGTTGCGAGAAAGAGACAAAAGCTGTTCCTAGAGGCCAGGAATCAGTGACTCTGATCTCCTCCGGACTTAAAGGAGACACGAGAAAAGGAATAGAGGTTGTTCCTGGAGGCCAGGAATCGACAACTCGGATCTCTTCCGGACTTAAAAGAGTCGCGAGAAAAGGAACAAAAGTTGTTCCTGGAGGCTAGGAATCAGCAACTCGGAACTCCTTCAGACTTAAAGGAGTTGTGAGAAAGGGACAAAGACTGTTCCTGGGGGGCCAGGAATCAGCGACTCTGATCTCCTCCGGACATAAAGGAGTCGCGAACAAAAGGACAAAGGCTATTCGTGGGGGGCCAGGAATAAGCGACTTGAGACTCCTCCGGACTTAAAGGAGTCGCGAGCAAAAGGACAAAAGCTATTTCTACGGGCCAGGAATCAACGACTCAGGACTCCTCCGAACTTAACGGAATCGCGAGAAAATGGCAAAAGGGCCGTTCTTGGGGGACCAGGAATCAGCAGCTTGGATCTCCTTCAGACTTAAAGGAGTCACGAGAAAGGGACAAAAGCTGTTCCTGGAGGCTAGGAACCAGCGACTCGGATCTCCTCCGGACTTAAAGGAGACACAAGAAAAGGGATAAAGAGCTGTTCCTGGAGGCCAGGAATCAACAACTCGGATCTCCTCTGGACTTAAAGGAGTTGCGAGAAAGGGACAAAAGCTGTTCCTGGAGGCCAGAAATCAACGACTCGAATCTCCTCTGGACTTAAAGGAGACACGAGAAAAGAGACAAAGGGCTGCTCTTGGAGGTAAGGAATCAACGACTCGGATCTCCTCTAGACTTAAAGGAAACCCGAGAAAGGCACAAAAGCTGTTCCTAGGGGGCCAGGAATCAGCAACTTTGATCTCCTCCGGACTTCAAGGAGACACGAGAAAAAAGATAAGGAGTTGTTCCAGGAGGCCAGGAATCAGGGGCTCGAATCTCCTCTGGACTTAAAGGAGATACGAGAAAGGGACAAAGGTTGTTCCTGGGGGGATCAGGAATCAGCAACTTGGATCTTCTCCAGACTTAAAGGAGACACGAGAAAAAGGATAAGGAGCTGTTTCTGGAGGCTTGGAATCAGCGACTCGGATCTCCTCCAAACTTAAAGGAGATATGAGAAAGGATAAAGGCTATGTGCAACTTGCTTGCTAGCCAGGAAATTTGTTCTTGTCTGTAGTTCGCTTGTTTCGCTGTGTGACTACTCTGTCTGTTCACTTGATGGCTGATCTGGATAAACTGCTGCTTGGATTCTGCACTGATTCAAGGAGCTTGGCTAGAAGGGATTTCACAAGGGCATTGTTTCCTTCTCGAAGAAGACGAACTTGTTGGATGTTTCTGACATCTCTCCAAGTTCATTGTTGTGTCATTGGCTGACTCCTTTGTAGTTTAACATTGGCACTGGACTGTTGACTGTGCTCTCTCTTGCTTATTAGGGGAGTACGGATATTCTGGCTTTGCTCTGATTTCAAGAAGATACTGTCCCAAGAAGGGTCAACCAACAGGACAGCTGACATGCCCCTGGTTGACGGGGAAGGCTATCGCCACAAAGGCAGCTGACATGCCCCCTGGCGTGCGGTATCCTCAACCTGGTCCTTGGCCAAGGAGCAGCTGTCATTCCCCTAGTCTGGGACCTAGTGGGACCTTGCAAAGTGGATAAGTGATAATGCATGCAAACATGATGGTGTTATGTCGTATCATCCCTCAGAATGAATTTGGAACGCAAATCATGCCTGCTATGAGAAGAGAAGAAGACCTCGGTTCACAAGCCACTACCCAAACTTCTAGGCTATTGGTGGCTCTCTAGGATGGATTATTCAGTAGGCTAGGCTCCATGCAAAACTCTTGGGGACTTAGACCTACTTTTTTGGCTTTTGACTTATTTCTTTTCTCCCACTTAGGCTTGTAGGCTCGCTCTAACCATCACTTGGGGGTAATGGACATCTGGATTTGGAGGGGGCTGCTGGGATAAGGGGTGGCTAGTCCCTTGTGTTGCTTGGATCTTTGGAATGTTCGCTTCGACTCCTCCCCAAGGTAAGTGGTAGGGATAGAGTTGGCCTACCTGCCTCTCTCTGTTAGGGCTGGCTTTTGTCTTCGACTTCTATCTTCTTATTTCTTTTATGCCCTTGTGGATATTTTTATTTTTCTATTTTGGCTCACACTCATACTTGCTCCTGACATTTTATCTCCCTCTGGAGGTGTAAGTCCCTATGGGAGTTTGGACATTTCGCCTAACCATGTTTGGGTGGTGGCTCCCTCTCTTGCTAAGATGTCTGAGTAGTGACAACTGAAGAGGTATAGGCCCTTCTCAAGAAGGCTAGCTATTCCGATTCTCGTCATCAGGATGTAATGCTAATTCTTTTATGCATGGGTGGATGCAGTTATTGACGTGCTTGAGTTACTGATGTGCATAAAAATAAAGATCAAATCTTATGGATTAAATGCACTTGGATCACCAATTATTTTAGAAATATGCATCCATGATGGAATAGTGGATGATGCACGATGCACAAAAGGATACATTGCAAGGCAATGATACACACCTTCTGCTCATTGGTAGTACTTCTTAAGATAACATGTGTTGACTGGCTCAGGTAGCTCGACATTGTCCAATGTCTTCGAGGATTGTTGCTCCTCCGGGATAGACTTGCTTGATAATGTAGGGACCATGCGGGGTTAGGTCAAAATTCGTCTCGACCATCTTAGAGATGTATGGCCCACAAAACTAAATCGCCTGATGTAAATTTTGACCCCTATGGATCATTGTCGTGAGGCTGGAATTCAAGTGTCTCGCCATCTTCCATGTCATCACCCTCTTCTTCACAAGCGATGAGCTCTGACAAGATTTCTTCTTTGAACGTTGGATTGGCGACGTCGAAGGAGAGAATGTACTATGATCTCTACGCTTGATGGTTCCTTCTTGTGGTCACACTGACTTTGATGAATGACCTTTGGCTCTTGGATTGTGAGGTTTGCTGACTGACCAAGTTGATTTGTTGCTTCGGCCTCCGGTGCTTTTTGATTTTTCTGATCTCTCTCGCTTTGTAGTATGTACAAAGGAGTGATGTTGGTTGGTGGCTGCCCTGCTACTGACTGATAGGAATGATGCCGCCCGGCTTTCCTCTTGAGCTTAACTCAAGGTCCTTTCCTTTGACTGATAACTGCTCTTGAGGCGGTAGTTCTAAGTCACTGACTTGCCCATTTGATTGAATTACTTTGCCACTAGCTTATCTGGACTGTGTAACCGATGTAATCGTTGTCCAAGGCTTGGTGGGATTGTACTTATGGCTCTGTTGGCATGACAACTTGCAGGGCTATCACTGCGAGGTCACTGTTGGAGCGATGACTGATGCTGTCGAAATGACTGCTGGCGACTAAGGCTGTGGTTGCACCACCTGACGTTGGCTCTTTTCAGCAATAGCCTGACTCTGATTGCGATCAAGTATCCCTACTGTAGACACCCTGATTTTGAGGTAACCCAGAGATGAGTATCCTTATGTTGCTTTGGATGTGATCAACCCTTAAACCGGACCCCAAACCCATTAGCAAGCCAGAGCCCAAAGAATTCTGTGAGCTGGGTTGGCGCACTTTATAGGCGCACCAACCAGGCGCACCAACCAGGCTCACCATCCAGGCGCACCAAGCAGGCGCCCAGCCTTTTCCAGGCTACGGCTGCAGACCTTCCATCTTCCAAGGTTGTTACCTTGCAAACGAATGTGCCAAGGAATATTCAAGGCTTTTCGTTTGCAAGGCCCTTCGTTTCTCATGAGTTACCCTTTGTTAGATCCCTATAAAAGGAGCTCCATAGGCAACCATTTGAAGACACCTTTTTTGGGGAGAGAATTCCTGTGCTGAAATCTGAAAAACAGATCTGCACTGAGCAAGTTTTTGCACGAGTTCCTCCTT
>JAMKQA010024503.1:0-12459 GCA_024699735.1 Posidonia australis
AAAAATTGCGGAGAAATCCACGTGAATTGAGAAAATTGCAGAAAACCACATGAAATGACGATGTTGTTGTAAAGAACGCGTTCGAAAACCATGTTGATGTCAAAAGGATGAAAAGTCAAGTCAACCCGTATTCTCGGAATCATGGAAAAAGCCGTGAAAATCAAAAGGGGAAAAAAACCTGTGATGGGGTTAAATGTCGGCTTTGACAAGTCTTTTACTGTACGCCCTCGGGCGATGAGGAAAATCGTGAAAATCAAAAAAAGGGGAAAAAATAATCCGTGATGAGGTCAAATGTCAGCTTTGACAAGCCTTTTACTGTACGCCCTCGGGCGATGGAAAACCAAAACAAGTCAAAAATACGAAAATCGGAGAAAATCCGGAATATGGGGAGTAAACCAAGCCAGAATGAAGCTAGAAAAGCATACGCAAAGCCGAGAAGAAAAGACGAGAAAATCTGTGCAAAAAGATGTGAAAAGCCATGCAAAATGAAAGTGTGAATGCAAATGTGAGAAGTCTAGGGGTTTTGTGCAAAAAGCCCAAATTCCGAGGAGAACCGAAGTCCGAAAGCCCAAATCCTCAAAAATATGTAGGAAAACACATTTCATGCGAGTATGAAAGATTCTGGAGTCGAATGTGCCCTCCTAGTCAAAAGGAAGCTCTCTAGGGGTCAGAATGCAATTTACCCATTAATGCATGCATGCAAATCAATTCTACATAAAATCTAGGTAAAAATGCAAGGAAATGTCTCAGAAATGATTCATGAATTCTCAAGGGGCAAAATGATCATTTGACCCTTGAAAACAGGCAATCAGAACAATTCTGCAAAGCATAGGGGCTAAACTGCAAAAACCTAGCAAACAAAGTACTATAGGAGTTTCTGTGAAAATTCAGGGGCAAAAATGTAAATCTTCAATGAGATTAAAACATGCAGCAGAAATTCAGTGAAAAGGAGGGTTAAAATGCAAGTTACCTAAGAAAATATGCTTCTGGAAAGTTTTTTAAAAAAAGTTCAGGGAGTTCTATGCAATTTTCACATCAAAACATGCTCTCTGGATGCTTTCTGTAAACTACAAGGGCTTAAATGCAATTTGCCTAGGAAAATCATGCTTCTGGAAACATTTAGAACAAATCCATGGACTGCTGTGCAATAAAACCACAAAAATGAACACTCTAGAAGGTTTCAAAACAGTGCAGGGGTTTAAATGCAATTTGGCCTTCAAAATAAGCTTTCTGGGAACATTTTGCAAAAGTATAAGGATTTCAGTGCAATGTTCCCAAAAAAATGAACTTCGAGAAAGTATTTTAGAAAGCACAGGGTTTTTAATGCAACATTCACGACAAAATGAACTTCCAGAATGAGTTTAAGAAAGTACAGGGGCTCATATGCAAAATTCACCATAGAAAACAAAGAATAAAAATTATTTTAAAACATAAGGGACTGAAATGTAAATGGCTGGACCTAGATGTAATAAAAAGGACTGAAAAGTAATTATAAGGACCTAAAAGTAATTACAACGAGGTCCTAAATTTGATTATTAAAAAAACTTAAAATAAAAAATAAAAAAATCAATTCCCTTCTGTTCGAAGATCGCCGGCGACTCCTCATCGGCGACCCCTCGCCGGCGTCAACTCGGGCGAGCTCCAGGCGGTGGCACAACGGCGGGAAGACCTCAACGGCTATCGGAGAAGCAAGGAGGAGCTACGGAGAGCTCCCCCGAGGCGGTGGGTTGCGCTGGGGAGGCCCGAGATGCCCCCCCCTCACCTCGGGCTCCGGCGAGGGGTCGCTGTCGTCGGAGAAGGCGACTGCGGGAGAGCACGGCGACGGTGGGGAGGCTGGGTCGTCGCGGCGAATGGCGGGGAACCTCTGGGGGAGCAAGGCGGAGGTGTGGAGCATCTCGGACGAGGCTGGGACGGCTGGGGAAGCTCCGGAGGCCCTCTGCGGTGCTCTTGGAGGCTGCGGGAATGGTTGGATCGGCTCGGGGTGCTGCGCCCTCCTCCAGCTCCGACGATGGGTTCTGCGGTGACGGCGGTGGTCGTCCGATGGTTGGAGTGGCGTCAAGTTTGCATGGGGAGGCTCGTGGTGACATGGTGGAGCTCCTGGGCATGGCCACTAGCGACGGGGTCCTTCAGAGACATCCAGCGACCGTGGGGCAGAGAAGCAGCGGTCGGGAGTTGCAGCGGCGTCGACGTTTCGTTTCTGGCCGTGGGAAGCCAAATGAAGACTTCCCTGAGCAATGAGACTCAGGGTGGAGGAGGAGGAAGAGAAGGGGAAGGCCTGTGGGGGGCCTCCGTAGGACCAGGAGGCTTGAGCCTTGCCGGTGGTGGTGAACCCACCACCGGAGAAGGAGGAGACGACTCCTAAGAGGCATATCTCCGGCAGGACGTGACCAGGGACCTAAATCGACTCCACGGACCTTATGGAAAGCCTTCTGAAATTAAAAGGGAAGAGGAAGGAGTACCTGGAAGATGGATTGGCTGTCCACCGACGAAACTCGACGGCGGCGCTCCTCTGGGTTGATGCTCCAGCGGATTTCAGTGGGTCTCTTCGGTTGCAAAGGTGGTGGAGGGAGAGCTCTGTATATTGTGGTAGTGGCTGGGGTCTCGGGCTCACAATCGGGATACTCTCCGGTGGTTCTCTCTTCTTCCATTCTCTGCTCTCCGTTCAGTTCTCTCCTGTTCTCCCCCTCTCTCCGGCGCTCTCCGTTCCAGTTCAGATCCCCTTTTTTGATGCGGTTTCTCCAGGCTTTTAAGAGAGATGAAAGGTGAGGAGGGTCGTGGGTGATGGCGGTTGGGCATTCGTGAGAATGGGGGAGATGGTGGTGCAGGGAGGAAGGCACTGTAGTTTTATTTATTTATTTTTTGTGCGTCCTAAGTGTTTTGGTTGAGAGATTTAATGAATGTATGGGCTTAACGGGCTAGTCTTTTGGGCTTTTTGGTTTTGTTTTTTTGTTTTTGTTTTTAGTTTTAGGTTTTTAGGGTTTTGTTTTAGTATTTTGGTTTTACTTTAAGTTTTTGATTTTGTTTTAAGTTTTTTTTATTTTGTTTTAAATTTCTAATTTTGTTTTGGTGATTTTATTTATTTTTTTGATTTTGTGATTTTGACGTTTAATTGTTTTTAAATTAGGGTTTTTAGTGTCTTTAATTTGAGTTTAGTTACATGATTTTAAGTTAGGGGTTTTTAGGATTAATTAAATGATTTAGGGTTTTTAGGATTTTAATCATTTTAGGTTTTTTTGTGATTTAATTAATTTAAGGTATTTTTGTGATTTACTTAATTTGGGGTTTTTTTGGAATTTTGGGTATTTAAATTTAGGTTTTCTTTGAAATTAAATGGATTAAGTGGTTTAAAATGTATTTTATTTGATTTTGACTTTAATTAGGGTTTTCACTTGATTAATTTTGATTTTAAGTGGATTTTAGTAGATTTTGTTTAATTGGGTTTTTAATTAGGGTTTTACTTAATTAATTAGGATTTTAAGTGAATTTTGGTGAATTTTTCTTATTTTGGTTTTAAATTAGGGTTTTACTTAATTAATTAAGGTTTTAAGTGGATTTAGGTGATTTAAGTGGCTTTTATTTAATTTTGGTTTTAATTAGTGGTTTTGGCTTGGATTAAGTTTGAGTGGGTTTGTGTGGGCCTAATGGACTTGTGTGGGCTTGTGCAGGCCTAAGTGGGTCTGTCTGGGCTAATGGGCTTGTGTGGCCTAAGTGGGTCTGTCTGGGCCTAATAGGCTTGTGTGGACTTAATTGGGTCTGTCTGGGCCTAATGGGCTTGTGTGGACTTAATTGGGTCTGTCTGTGCCTAATGGGCTTGTGTGGGCCTAAGTGGGCCTAGGGTTCTATGGAGTTAGGGCTTAGGAGTGTGGTTGCAACTAGAGCATCTTCTAGAGGAGCCTGCCGCCAAGTGATTGCAAAATCAGGGTGTCTACAGTTGGCAAGGGTCGTGTGTAGAACACGGGAGATTCGACATGCCAAACTGGGTTCAACATACCGAATCCTTGTCAGTTTGTGCAGGGATGCTCGGTTTCGGTAGACCGAAAACCTTCAGTCGATATAGATAAATGGAGGACATAAATGGTTTTAAAGGGATAATGGACATGTGTTAATGGTGCTTTCCCCATATAAATGTCACGGAGAAATGTGGAACCAAAATAAGTAAATTTGGGAATGGTTTTGGGTTTGAAACCCTAGGAATGAATAAAAGTGATTAATGTGTGGTTTTATGTAATTTTGGGCATGAGACCCAATTTATGATTTTAAAGCATGGTTTTTCATGAATTAAGTTGGGATCCCAGTAGAGGGTCATGTGTCGCATGGATAGATTCCTGCAACGAAGAGAATGAAATAGAAATGGTTTTGAAAGGAAAATTTAAGAGTTTTTGAAAATAAAACACTAAGAATGTGTTGTGGAATCACAAGGGTTGGTGTCGGCAATATGGTAGGAGAATGACACTCCAAAGAAACCAATTGTCAGGCATGACCGTGATTGCTAGTGTGGGACCACGAGTGGATGGTGTCGACAAATGGTAAAAAAAATATAAACTATCAGATACGACCGTGGCTACCAATGTTTGTGACGGTGTAGGTTGGGCCTAGGATTTGATACCTAGGTGTCCGGGTCACCGACGGTGTAGGCTGAGCCTAGGTTATTGAACTTAGTTGTTTGGGTCATCGATGGGATGTCAGATAAAGACATATCCTTGTGCTTATGAAATGAAATTAAGGCCGGTTGGCCGGGGCGGTGTCATCCTGCACGAGAAATTTCACCACAGCAGTTCTGGGAGGTAGGGGAAATGGTGTCCTCACCTACTGCTTGTGTGCTTAGTTACCCTTGATCAAGGTAACACCAATAAGAAAAGTGTGTGGTTTTGTGAAAATGAAAGAAATGTGGTTTGACTAGGATTGGACTGGGATTGGTCCTAAAATCCTAGAATTAATAAAAATGGTGTTTTAATCAGTTACCAGTCAGTGTTTGTGATTTTGGTTTTGAGTCTTGTGAGGCATTGTGTTTTAGACTGGACCTGATTGAGAATGTGGTTTTCTCGAGATATGAGAATAGTTTTAAAAATGTATAAAGGAAAGAGATGTCAGTTTTGAGAACAGCATAGTCTTGGGAATAGATTTCCATGTGATTTCAAAGGAAAGAAGGAAACGAGGTTTTAAAATGGATTTTCAAAAGAAAACCAAGTTTTATAAATTAAAAGCTGTATTTTTAGTGCTTTTGCTAGAGTTTGTTGTTTGTGTGTTTGGGGCACATACTAGGTGACTAAGATGTCACTCACATGTACTTTGGTTGGTTTTCAGGTGCAGGTCGAGTTCAGTCGAGTTTTGGTACTGGAGTAGGAGCTGCTAGCCGTACATCGTTTCCTGAAGATGAGCCTTAGTTACAGTTATTTAATTATTACTATAATTAGTGTGATTTTGCTTATGATATTATGATCTTGGTAACGTGCCTAGGATCGGGGCGTTACACTTATAGATGAGTTGAAGATGCTTTGGGATACTAGTGTCACATCCCACATTTTCCACAATACTTTAAAACAAATTAAATTACGGGGAAATTAAAGCTAAACAGTAAATATCTAATTAGCAGGAACCTGTGTGTGCGGCTAGGAGACTCTAGACTATATGCACTACGCTAACTCTCTACATGCCTGCACTTGCAAATCAAAAACATGAGGAAAAACGTATGAGTGACAAACGTCACCCAGTACGCACCTTAAGGAAAACCACAGAAAACAAAACTATAATCAATTTTCCTTTTAATTTCATTTCGCAAACCATTTCTCAAAACCTCATAAACCAGGCCCACACCTGCGAAAACCACAACCAGGTGCTCTACTAGCCCAAAGCCATAAGCAAAGGTCAGCACTGGCCAAAACCACACATAGTGAGTCGAGAAGCCCGGCGCCAGGCAATCTAACTCTGGCCACACACCGTCTACCGAGGAGTGACCCCGGCGTTCTGCACTGCCATGGTGTGCCATCCTTTGCAGGAGCCACCCACCGTCCCGCGATTCTCCTACCTGGAGAACCCTCACATAGCCAACCCCTCCTTGGAAGGCTGTCCTGTCTCTCAGGACGCTACTAGCTACGGGACATGTGTCCCACCCGTATTGGCCACCATAGGGTCCACCTCCTCACAGCGTTCACACACGGTGCTCAAAAGGGAGTGTCATACCTCCACACCCGACGACACCTGAGCCTCAGTGCTCACAGCGACAGCAGGAGTATCATACCTCCTCGCCATGGCACAAGACACCTCAACCCATGGACCACAACCCTAGTCTTAGCACGACAGTCAAGGAGTCTTATACCTCCTGGACCTGACGCCCCTCGGCTTTATGTATCTCGTCCCCCGACCTCAATCAGGGAGTCGCGTCCGACCACCCGAGAATGTCGTCACATTCCCTGGTCCCTACGACATGGTCCCACACTGTCTTGGCGTGCACATAGAAAACTAGGAAAACATTTTTTAAAACAGGTCAACTATTTCCTTGAAATTCATTTCCAAAACCAATTTCATATCTTTAAAAATTCTTCGAAAACCTCGGCAAAATGGCCCATTAGGGGTCCTAAAAGACTACTACTAACGGCCCACAGTCCCTCACAATGGGACAAAATGCAACAATCCAGAAAGTCCTCGGAAAGCACATTTTATAAACTTGTTTGGGCCTAAAATCGGCATGCCAAAACCAAGTTCGGTATGCCGAAAAACCCTTGTTCGGTAGACCGATCTAGATCGGTCGACCGAATCAAGTCAACGGTCAACACTCAAGCCAAATTCGGTATACCAAAAAGTAGTTCGGTTGACCAAAATCTCCTGATTTGGGTGACTGTGCAAAATCAGATGATCGAATTTCGACCAGAGGACCTAAACTGACAAAAAAACGACATACCTCGGTATGCCAAATTCTACGAAAAGTAGAAAATGGTCCAAACCCTACAGTCTGAATCACCCCAACTGGGACCTCCGATCGGACCCTTTAAACAAGCACCAAAAATCTTGCATAAAACATAAGATGTAGACCCTCGAGTCTACTCCAAATCCTAAAAAACAAAACAAAAATCCATTCACCATGCATCAAGATATAAAATCACAAAGGCAGAAGGGTCAAAACGACCCAAAACGCAACCACCGCCTTAAATATCCATAAATGGCACAATAAATTTTCAAAAAGTCACAATAAATTCTAGGTAAGTAAATTTACTTAGATTTCATGAAACTCTATCAATTTCTACCATTTTCATGCTCTCTATTACATGAGGTGGAGGTGCTTACCTAAAAACGGCCTTCGGCGATCTCCGATCGACTCCGGCGAAATCCGACGACCACGACCTCGCCTCGACCCCAATGACGCTCTACCTAAGCTCCACGCACCACCTGATCCACCCAAACGCCTCCGCTTCTCTTTCTCAAACTCTCTCTCTCTCTCTCGGTGCATGATGCAGGGGAAAATAGGGGAGTCAAGTGGAAGGAGAAGGGGAAAAGGAGAAAGGGGTGGAGAAGGAGGAGTGGAGAGGAAGGGAGGAGGAGGTGGGGAAGAAGGGAAACGCGCTCGAGGAGGAGAAGGAAAGAAGAAGAAAGAAAGAGAAGACGACAACGAACAGCGGAGGAGTGCGATGCGGCTTATAATGCCTACGCACGTAGTAGCTGAGAGCAAGCTCACCTGCACGTCTCAGCCACCGGCACACTGCACGAGCACACCGGCCACTCTAGCCAACCACCAGCCACAACCAACGACTCACGATCGCGGGCCCCACATGGACCTCGCACCCAGGCCCTACACGCACAGTGCCACAATGCACAGTGCCAACTACGCACAGGGACACACAAATAGAAGCCGGCCCACGAGGCCCAAGCCCAAAAGCCCAAAACTACACAACGGGCCTCAGAACAGTAACACCCATCTAGGAATAAAATTCATAAAATGTAAATAATTACAAAATGAATTTTACGGGTGTTACATCCTAACCACCTTAAAAGAAGATTAAGCCCTCGAAATCACTAGGCGAAAAGATACGGGTACTGGGCTAAGATGGCTTCCTCACGTTCCCACGTGGCCTCCTTGGTTCCATGATGCCGCCACCGCACCAAAACTAGCAGAATCACCTTGTTTCGCAGCACTTGCTCCTTGCGGTCAACAATCTCGACGGCATCCTCCACGAAGGACAGATCTTCCTGGAGCCCTTTTGGCTGAACTGGGATCACATGAGAAACGTCAGCTAGGCACTTCCTTAGCATGAAGACATGGAACACGTCGTGCACAGACGACATCTCTGGTGGTAGATTCAACCGATAAGCAATTTCACCGATCCTCTGGGTGATCTGATACAGGCCAATATAGCAAGGACTCAGCTTGCCAAGCTTCTCGAACCTCATGACACCCTTGGTCGTCAACACCTTCAAAAACACATAGTCTCCCACCCGAAACTCAGCGGTCTCCGCCTCCTATCAGCATAGCTCTTTTGCTGACTCTGTGCAACCAACAGCCTACTATGGATCAGATCCACCTTGTCCACATACAGCTGCACAAGCTTAGGACCAATCAATTGACGCTCGCCTACCTCACTCCAGCAAACTTGTGGTCTGCATGGCCTATCGTAAAAAGCTTCTTACGGCGCCATCCCGATGCTCGAGTGATAACTATTGTTGTAGGCAAACTCAATTAGTGGCAAATGGTCCTCCCAACTCCCTTGGAAGTCTAAGGCACATGCCCTGAGCATATCCTCCAGCTTCTGGATAGTCCTCTATGTCTGACCATCCGACTGAGGATGAAATGCCGTGCTATAGTTGAGCACAGTGCCGAAGGCCTCCTACAAAGTTCTCCAGAACCTTGAGGTGAACCTTGTTTCTCTGTCTGACACGATAGACACCGAAACACCATGCAGCCTAACCACTTCAAAGACATACAACTCCACCAAGTGGTGCATCGGAAGCTTCACCTGAATGGCTAGGAAGTGAGCATACTTGGTCAGCCGATCCATGATCAACCACATAGTGTCGTTCTTCCTCTGAGTCCATGGCAAACCAGTCACGAAGTCCATCGAGATGTGCTCCCACTTCCACACAGAAATATCTAACGGCTGCAAGGTCCCTCCAGGTGTCTGGTGCTCTGCCTTGACCAACTAGCAGGTACTACACCTCGCCACATGGTCTGCTCATCCCTCTTCATGCCAGCCCACCAAAAGTTCCGCTTCAGGTCTTGGTACATCTTCGTACTACCAGTGTGAATAGTATACCTGGACCGATGTACTTCATCCAACAACCTCTGCCTGGCCTCCTCATGCTGGGGCACATACAGGCGCATATCAAGTCTCAACTTTCCATATGCCCCAACAGAGAAATGAGGCTCTTCACCAACCTCCAGCTTCTCAAACACAGCCTGAACAAATGGATCTAGTTGCTGACAGGCAACAATAAACTCTAACAGCTTAGGGCGAACAGACAGGTTGGCCACCTAGGCACCAACCATTCCCCGAGCTTGCCGTTTTGGCCTGCTGCTCACTAGATCCTCCAACATGGTCCACTCCTTGACCACCAGGCTCGCCATTACGTGCATACGCCGGCTCAAGGCATCGGTGATCACATCGGTGACTCAAGGAATGGTAGGACAGGCTAGAATCATAGTCCTTCAAATATTCCACCCAGCAGCGTTGCCTCAGGTTGAGGTCCCTCTGCGTGAAGATATATTTCAAGCTCTGTTGATTGGTGAAGACCTCAAACTGCTCCCCATAGAGATAGTGTCGTCAGATCTTGTGAGCGAACACTACGGCAGCCATCTGCAAATTGTGGGTCGGGTAGTTCTTCTCATGATCCTTCAGCTGACGCGAAGTATATGCGATGACATTGCCATGTTGCATCAGAACACACCCTAACCCAACACCACTGGCATCACTAAACACAGTGAAGCCACCACTTCCAGAAGGCAGAGTCATCATAGGGACAGAAACCATACGAGACTTCAGCTCTTGGAAACTCGCCTCACAATTCTGGTCCCAGTAAAAAGGAACTCCCTTCTTGGTCAACTCTATTAAAGGCGCGGCTATAGAGGAGAAATTCCTGATAAATCTCCTATAATAGCATGCCAGACCAAAGAAACTCTTGATCTCCGACATAGTCCTGGGTCGCTCTGTAACACCTATAAAATTCATTTTGTAATTATTTACATTTTATGAATTTTATTCTTAGACGGGTGTTACTGTTTTGAGGCCTGTTGTGTGGTTTTGTGCTTTTGGGCTTGGGCCTCGTGGGTCTGTTTCTGTTTGCGTGTCCCTGTGCGTGGTTTGGCACTGTGCATTGTGGCATTGTACGTGTGGGGCCCGGGTGTGGGTCTGCGTGGGGCCTAGGTGTGGGGTGCACGTGGGGCCCACGTTCGTGGGCCGTTGGTTGTAGCTGGTTGTTGGGCGGAGTGGTTGGTTGCTCGTGTGGTCTGTCGGTGGCTGAGATGTGCAGGTGAGCAAGTTCCCAGCTACTGCGGGCGTTGGCTTTATAAACCGCACCGTACTCCTCTGCCGCCTATCGTTGTCTTCTCTTTCTTTCTTCTTCTTTCTTTCTCCTCCCAGGTGCGCACTTCTCCTTCCCCACCCTTTTTCCCTTCATCCCCACTCCTCCTTCTCCGTCCCTTCTCCTTCCACTCATCTCCCCTGTTTTCTCCCCCTATTACGCACCGAGAGAGAGGGGAGCGGAAAGGCTGCAGTGGTTAGTGTGGTGCATGGAGCTTGGGAGGAGTGTACCTGAGGTCGTGGTGAGGCCGTGGTCGCCGGAGTTCGCGGGAGTCGACCGGAGAATCGCTGGAGTGCATTCTCAGGTACGCATCTCCACCCTATGTAATAGAGAGCATGAAATTGGTAGAAAATGCTAGGATTCCATGGAATCTTGGTAAATTAACATTTCTAGAATTTATTGTGATTTTATGAGAATCTATGGCGAATTTATTGGCATTTATGATGGTTGGGGCGTTTTGGGTCCTTTTGACTCTTCTGCCTTTCTGATTTTATATCTTGATGCATAATGGATGGATTGTTTGTTGGGATTTGGAGTAAACTCAAGGGTCTACATCTAATGTTTTATGCATATTTTTGGTGTTTTAGGGGATCCGATCGGAGGTCCAGTTGAGGCGATTTCGGATTGTAGGGTTTTGGGTCGTTTTCTGGGATCGCAGAATTCGGCATACCAAATCTGTGAATTTCGGTATACTGATTTCGTTCGGTATATCGTTTTTCTGTCAGTTTGGTCCTCCGATCGATTCAGCCTGTCGAATCAACCCGATTGACTGAATCAATGGATTTCGGCATACCAAACTTGATTTTTGGCATGCCGAATCAGGGCCCAAATGAGTTTATAAAATGTGTTTTCCGAGGGCTTTCTGGATTGTCGTGTTTTGTCCCATTGAGATGGGATTGTGGGTCGTCAGCGGTGGTCCCCTGGGACACCTGATGCGTCACTTTGCCGAGGTTTTGGAAGAATTTTCAAAGATATGAAAATGGTTTGGAAAATGGATTTCAAGGAAATAGTTGGCCTATTTTGAAAAATGTTTTCCTGTTTTCTGTGTGTTGGCCGGGATAGTGTGGGATCATGTCGTCGGGACCAGAGATTGTGACGACTTTCTCGGGTGGTCGGGCGTGACTCCCTGGTTGAGGTCGGGGGCCAAGATACCTGAGACTGAGGGGCGTCGGGTCTTGGAAGTATGAGACTCCTTGACTATCGTCTCGAGGTTAGGGTTGTGGTCTGTGGGTTGAGCTGTCTTGTGGCATGACAGGGAGGAATGATACTCCTGCTATCGCTGTGAGCACTAAGGCTCGGGTGTTGTCGGGTGTGGAGGTATGACACTCCCTCCTGAGCATCGTGTGTGGAGGACGCCGTGAAGAGGCGGACCCTGTGGTGGCCAGTGCGGGTGGGACACGTCCCTCATAGCTGGTAGCGTCTTGAGAGATAGGACAACCTTCCTGTAGACACCCCAATTTTGAGCTCATTTGGCAGCAAGCTCCTCCGGTTGATGCTCTGGTCGCGACCACCAACACCCTAGTCCACATAGGTCCCAATCAGACCCACACTAGCCCACCTGAAAAACAGATAATACACTACCCCATTAAAATCCATTGAAAAAACAAATAAAACACTTAATCCAACTTAAAATCCACTGGAAAATAAATAAAACACTTAATCCAGCTAAAATCCACTTAAATCAACTTAAAATTCAATAAAACCCTAATTAATCAAAATTTTAAACCCTAATCAAGTGAAAAGAAATTAAAATCCAAATAAATAAGACAGAAACCCTAATTTAAGATTAATTCAAATTAAATCACTTAAAAATTCAAATAAATAAGTAAAAACCCTAATTAAAGTGAAAATCCATTAAAAACCTTAATTAATAAAAATTTAAAACCTTAATTAATCCAAAAACCCTAATTAAACCCAAAAAACCATAATTAACTCAAAATCCCTAAATAAACC
>JAMKQA010024504.1:0-14047 GCA_024699735.1 Posidonia australis
AAAGTATATAAGCTACACAGAGGCTTCTAACTTGCATATTAATCCAATCACATGAATATTATACATAAGTGAATAATATGCCTTTTGTAAATGATTTTTATATTCAGCACTTGAGTATTTCGTATTTTCATATTTGATTATTAACAACTAATCACATGTCATTTGTTATCATCAAAACGTACTTATAGATCTTTTCAACATTTTTTGCATAACATCATCATTGTCTGATGAGGAAAATCGGAAGCCTGCCTGCGTAAGACATGTCCAGACCTTCTCCTGTGTTACTACCCTAGAAACTTAGGAGGTGAGGATGAGATTTCAGTAGAATGGACAGAATGTGCAAATTCCTAGGGGACCTATATCTCTAGAGGGAGTAAAAAAATGATAGGCCAAGAGAGAGTGTGACCAAAAAGAGGCAACATAGACTTTGGAGCATAAAAGAAATAAGAAGATAGAAGTTGTAGATAGAAGTCGGCTCCACTGAGAGAGGCATGTAGGACAACCCCATCCCTATCACATAACTTGGAGAGGAGTTGAAGCATACACCTACCAAGACCCAAGGTTCAAAGGGACTAGCCACCCCTTTATATCAAGAAGAAAGAACAGCTACCCCACAGCTTAGGTGTTTATTACCTCCAAGCCAGGATAGGGTAAATCAACATGCCTTTGAGGGAGAAAAAGAAATATGAATTCTTAAAAGAGCAGATATAGGACCCCAAGAATTTGGCATGAAGTCCATAATCTCTAAAGGAGAGCCACAAATAAACCTAAGTGTCTAAGTTAGTGCCACATGAGTCGAGGACAGTGTCACCCCTTACAGTAGGCCAAACAGGCTCTCTTGCCGCTGAGGGCACCAATATTAATTAATCCTCTCTCTGCATTGCATTTTTTTTTTTTTGCACAACAATCAGCTGTTAAGTCAAGCATATTTCGAATCACTTTGCAAGGCGTTTGGCTGTATTCTGACCAGGGGCATGCTAGCTGCCTTTTGAGTCGTAATATGGGCAAAAAAGTGTTTGACCAGGGGCATGATAGTTACTTCTTTAATTGGAAGAATCTATGACCAAGGGCATGCCAGTTAAGATTGAAAGCTTTTGTTGGAAACAAATACAAGCAAGTCAAGATGAGATAAGTGCAAGCAATCTTTATTATGGTCCATCATTAATACAGACATTGCTAGTCAACCCTGGGCTTCTTTGAGCTACTAGCCTCTGTGAAACGAGTGCCACTGGGCGGAATCTCGCTTATGGGCCATGTCTCCCTTATTTCGACTTCGTATTCCACTGTGCAACCGGAGCCCTCGGTAATGGCAAGATCAGATGATTTGATGCCAGCATGCGTCTTGCAGGCCAATTCTGAAGTTGTCGCATTCGAGGCAACAATATACCTCTTATACCGGTCAGGACAGGGACTTTACTCAATTGAATCCTGGCAGAAGCCAAACTGGCGAAGGACTCGGACAAGGTGATACTCCATGCCTCCCGTAAACCCAGGAAGAACCATGAGCCTTATATCCCTGGCATTGCAAAAGGTAGTAAAGGTTCTCGATGCCGAGGATATAATGCACCATGTTACTGAATCCTCAGCAAGATTCCGCAGTCTACTGCACAGCTCATGCACACCTGGAAGTGTCCTCGAATGGTGAGTACGACTATAAGCTTCATAGGCAGAAAGTCAAGGGCACAGAATCTTCACTCCCATATGAGCGGCAAACCAAACCTGGCAAAACAGCGTTTAGTTAACAAAGGAGCATAATAGAGTATTTAAGCAAATAGTTTGTTTACCTGAACCAAGGCACCACATCCATGGAAATGGCGGGAGCGCTTCAATGCCCGATCTAGACTGATATAGGTTTCTGCGAGGAGAATAGGAGCTAGATCAATCTAGCGAACAACTATCGCCCAGGCTATTTCTGCCACCTCGATTGCCTCAGTCATCCGGCCATGGCTAAAGATAAGCTCCCCGAGAAAGCGCAGCACAAAGCTATGAAGCCACAAGATGCCTAAAGAAGAGCGGGCATTGATAATCGCATCAAAATAGTCCAAGCGCACCATAGTAGTCGATCCATCCCTGCAGATAAGTCTCTCTTCACAAACACTTCTGGCCACGCCTGTAAGTCGGCTCACAACATGAACATAGCTGTCATGACAGGTAAAGATAGGAGGGGACATGAATGGCGACAGGCCGCAGATCCATTTGACCTCCTCCAAAGTTAGAGTCATTTCTATCTACCCGAAGCGGAAAACATGCAAGGCCGGTTTCTAGAATCGAGCCACCGCACATAACAGATGCCAGTTAACCTCCACTTTAGCTATACTTAAAAGTGAGGAGGATATGCCCCAGATCCGCAGTTGTTCACGGTCAGCAGCTGTCAAAGCGTCAATCCAACCGCACAGAGCATCTGAGCAATGTTTTGGTGTCACTATGGTAGGATAACTCTGCAGACACAGATTTGGGCCATATATGGCAGTAAAAAGGCAGAACTTGACATAAATGTGGGGCAAGCATCACAATCCAGCAGAATAAAATACAAGAAGCATATGCAGAATCTGGAGGCATGTTCAACATATTTTGTTATAGAACCGGGATAATATTACAAAAAGCAAAATCTACAGCAAAGCACAGAGAGGCCAATGGGAAAACAGCAGAAAACACATATATAGAAGAACATATTATTGTGATGCGCAACTGGTGCTCAGAAAAGATCAAGAAGCAAGGATCCAATGCTGTTTCTTTTCAGAAAAGACGGCGACACATCTTGCTAAATGTGAGATTATATAGGGAAGATAAAAGGGGGGGTCAGCAGAAAAAGAAAGTAAACCCGCCATTTTTGGAGGCACACATAGGTGGCGCGCATACGTGGCGCACCTCAGCGACGCACCTAGGTGGCGCATGGAATAAGTTGCAAATTTCAGCAGCACCTCCCTTGAAATTTGAACCTTGCCAAATCGATGCCATTTTCTGCACAAAAAGCATACACAAGCAATACCCCAAGAGTGAGGCGCATTCCAAGATTTGAGAATTGTCATTTCTAAGCATTCTTAAGTATGTTTACAGTGTTCCAATATCAATACAAGGCTTGGGACAACTACAAATACAGAAAAAGCTACTCCTCGTCTGACTCCTCGTCAGATGACGCCTTTTGGAAGTATTCGACCAAGAGACGGGCGCCTCGTCGAGTGATCAGATGCGACCATTGAGTAGCTGCAATAGCCTGGGAACGGGGAACAGAATCTCGGACCCTCTGGGTAACCTCGGTATCTGAGCGGTCCTCCTTAGATGCCTCCATGGTGAATTCCCCGTTGCTGGCTACATTCACCTCTTGGGCTGGGAAATCTTGCTACAATATCAAGATTTGTGTTAGTAGTCAGAATTAAATAAAAGTAACAAAGAAAGAAAAAGAGGCATACCCGGATGATGTTACGCCAGCGTAGTTCCTGCAAAGTAACAAATGTGTCAGGCATGTTTTGAGCTGAAAATAGCAATTCACAATGTCTTACCTTCTTCCGGCAGCTATCGGCATAGAAGGCGCCGAATTGTTCTTCAAAGCCCTATGTATTATGACGAATATCAGATTTATATAGATCATATTCCTAAAGTATTAAGCAGAGTTTGCAATCAAGTACCTTGGCCCAGTCGAAGGCATACAACATCCTACGCTGGCTATCCCGCATTGCTTCCTCAAATAGGTACGACTTCCCGACACGCCTGTACCAAGCCAGATAATCTGTGTAGTTGACCTCCCGAAGGACATGTCTGTCCTGGGAAGCCATAGCTGCTGCATGCCGGCTTCTAGCAACTGAACGAGTTGAAGCCGGATGGTCCATATCAGAAGGAGGAGGGGCAGGAATGCAGAACTCATTCAGAAATTGATGTCGCACACGCCTCGGGAGGAAATAGGCTGACTTCTTCATGCAGTAGAACTTCACTTGCTTATCCATAAGAATGCGGCCAGAGATCAAAGGAGCCCAGTCAAAGCCATCATATCTGGAGAATGGGCGTAAGTGAACCTGATACACAAGCAGACAATTGTAAATAAAGTAGGTAATACCGGCATATAGAATTGAAGTCTAAATAGTAAAAACTTACATCCTCAAGCTCTACCAGGTCCAGCAGATACCTGTAGGACTCGTAACTGTAGACCCCTGCAGCAGCCTGGTGGTCAGGCTCGACCCACCGACGAGGGAGAGGCAGAAGCTCGTCCCGAATGCAGCCAAAACTATGCCCTCTAGTGATATGCTCCATAATCCAGTACTAGCAAAGGGAGGAAAGGTCAGATAAGAATCAAATATATATATATTTGGATAAAATGCAAATAAGTACTTACAGTTAGCAGAGGATATAGCCCCACATAGGAGCGGTGCCCAAGCTTAACCACATTGTCAAACCTGCAAATCAGCCAGGTATAACTAGCACCGGCCCAGTCATAATGGTCCAAATGTTCCAGATTGGTTAAGTATGCTAACCAATCGGCATGAATGCAATAAGCAGACGAGTCACAGAAAATCATGGCCAGCAGATCCAGCAGGAAATGCCTCAGTACAAAGTCCGCCTCTTCGCTGTCAGGCTCGGGGTTGGGCCAGAACTGGTCCCACTCTCTCAGCCACCCCACAGTGATCATGTACTTTCCCCGAGGTGGCTTTGGGGGAACATGACCCAAATGCACAGGAGCAAGGTGCAGGCTGTGAGTAGTCTCACCTATAATCGGCTCGTCACCGAAAGGAAGACCAGTCAACAGAGTCCATTGATCAGGCAGGACGGTCAGCATCTCAAACCTCCTCCTTTCCACCAAAGCCTTGAAGAAGTTATAATGGCCATGTATGATGGGTATACGAACCGAACCTCCAAATTGGGAACGGTGTAGGAGGAAGTCCTGCAAGAATTTGCAGCAGACGGTGAAATGGTCAAGCATTGGGCCCCCGTGGCACTGCATAATACAATTCACATCACCATCCTAAAATGTCAAGAACAGAGTTAATGCCAAGTCAAACGTAGGTTATAATTAAAGTTCGCCAAAGCAAGAAGATTACCCCAAAATCAGGACCCTCATAGATGTGATGGTCACTTAGCAGCCGCCACTCAAAATTGCCGGACTCCTGGAAATGCATTTGTCAGATAAAACACTAGATTTATATACACATTTTCATCCAGTTTTGGGCTTACCTCAATAGGGACAGTAGGAGTCGAGCTACTAGAGGCTCGTGATCTTGAGGAGCTACCTCACCGCCTGGGACGAGAATTAGAAGGCATGTCCCGCGTGGACTGTGGGGTCCTCTCCTTGGGAACTGGGTCATCCTACGGAGAAGGGAAAAGCCAAACCAAGAGTCATACAGCAACAGCAGGCATGACAAATGCAGAATATTTAAGCATAATAAAGCCCAAGTCGAAGTCAGACATGGCATTGCATTCATTAGCAAAATAGCAAAGGGCATGGCATTTAAATAAAGCATTATTGGCATATGGTGCCAGAAATACAAGTATAAACAGACGTACGATTATAGCTCAGTGTTACGTGGAAATGTGCAAACTATGTGGCTATATTTTATACTCTTGCTATTCAGGCATGAAAATTAGACATGAGGCATTCTGTGTGGGCTATTATTTTATTCAAGCATGTGACCAATACTCAGATAGTGAAGTCATGTTTTATAGCATGGCATTTAAATCAGAATATATATGGCATGAATAGAAGCATGGCACGTATGGCATAAACAACAGCAAATTTCTTTGTAGCCCAAGCCTTGAACGTTCCTCACAGCCTTCCATCACCCCTTTCCCAGCCATTGTCACCACCACACAACCAACCCCTCACTGCGGCCGACCCATCTCACGACCAGCCTGCCACCAGCCCGCCATTGCCTCAGCCCGCCGTTTCAACCACACGACCAGCATCCATCAAAACCCACCAACCTCGGCGGCCAACCTATCTCCGGCCTGCCACCGCATGGCTCCCACCGCACGAATCAGTTCATCAAAACCACCATTCCGGCACACCATCACAACCAACGGCCTTAGCCACCAACCCGCGCCTCCACATCAAACCCATCACCCCGCAGCCACGGACCACTAGAATCACCCATGCCCGTCAGAAATCGTGAGCCACCGACCGTCCAAGCAAGAAGCAACAAAAATGCAAGCCCAAGCAAAATAAATGGAAGAGGAGATCAAGGGAGATACCTCCACTGGCGACCCCCTCTCCAACCAATCCTGGAGGGTCCAATCCATGCCGCTGCCGACCATGCAGCTGTCGCACCTCGCCGCATTGCGCCCGATCCCCGCACCAACTGAGAGCACCTCGTCGGTGCACCTCCTACGCACCGCTGCCGTAAGGAGATGAGAGGAGGAAGGGAGAATGGAGGAGAAGGGAGGAAGAAAGATGGGTTTCGTTTGGGAGAAAAAGAATGGAGAGGAAGAAGAAAAGGCATGCCCCTTGAAAGAAAAAACAAAAGAATTAAAAAGGAAAAACATATGCATATAAATGTGGCTTTGGAGATATGAATAGCAGAACCTTGGGAAAAGCCAGGCAGCACAAGCACCCTTGCAGTTCCAGTAAACAGGGAGAAGAAAGATATTCCTTGACGGTTATGGCAGTTATCTAGTGGGACCCACTTATAAAATAAGTCAAGGTTCAAAATGCAAAATGGCGGCAAAAATTGTGTTTTAGCCCCTAGCACTACACAACCTGCACTCCAAAAAAGCAGAACATATAGTGTCAAGAAAGGCCAGCACATGGCCCACAAAATGCACCAGATGGGGTAATTTGTAGAAAACCCCCCTACGTTTCGCAAATTTGCAGGTTAGTCCACAAAGAATGCAGGAAATTGTGTTTAAAGTAGACATTTGTTCAGATACAGTAGAATCTCGAATCTAGCAATCAAAAGATAGTCGTGATTGGGAAATTTGAAAAGAAGCCCTTAGGTTAAGGACATCTGCAAGTGAGTCCTCACCTTTTGTAAACAGTGCCGCTTTCGGTGAAAATTCCACTGAGAAGACATTGAACGTACATCTCAGCATAGGCACCAATCTCTGCACCGCAGCATCAGTAGTCAGTAAATTACAGTTCTGCCCGTCGGGGCACCTTTGCCGTTTCCTTCCTAGGGGACAATCCAGGAATCATCGTTTTGGTTTTTAGGTTCTCCTTCCGAGCGGACAAGATCCTTCTACCTCTTCCTCTTGGATTTTCGCGGGCGTGGAATCCAGCTTCTTGACTTTGACCGGGCGGTTAACGTCAGTAGCCCCTTTTGGATTTTCACGGGCGCGAAATACAGCTTGTTGACTTTGGCCGGGCGGTCAATGTCATTTGCCCCTCTGGGATTTTCGCAGGCGCGAAATCCAGCTTGTTGACTTTGACCGGGCGGTAAATGTCGTTTGCTCCTTTTGGATTATCGCTGGCATGGAAACCAACTTGTCGACTTTGACCAGGCGGTCAAAGTCATTTGCCCCTTTTTTTGGCAAAGGCTGAAAAGCTGACATTTGATAAGCAAATGAGAACCAATTATTCAGGACGCATGAGGGTGCCTTATACCTTCCTCATGCGTAACAGGGATCCTTACCCATTTACTGGTTTATGACCTGCTTTTCCACTACATGATTGGCATGTTTTTATGGTTTTCCTTGTCTTCCATTTTAATAGACTAGGTGGCGACTCCTGCATTTGCATTTTTATTTTCATATTATTTTTTGCCGTGACTTTGCCAATCCTCGTGTATTTGGCCTTTCGCGTCGTGTTTCGAGGCTGTCGCCCTCATGGTTACACCAGGAAACAACGACTTGGGACTCCTCTGGACTAAAAGGAGTCACGAGAAAGGGACAAAACTCGAATCTCCTCCAGATTTGGGACTCCTCTTCGGTGATCTCCTGGAGGTGGTCCGGCGGTCGGAGGGGTGCTCAACAGGTTGGGGAAGCACCATGTAGTCACGGCGAACATCCTTGAGTGGTGGGGCATGGCTGGGGGAGGCCCGAGGCCTCCCCCCACCTCGTGCTCTGGAGAGGGGCTTCTATCGGCGCTGGAGAAGACAATGGCGTGGCTGGAGGCGGTCCGGAGGCTAAAGCTGCACGTCGGAGGCTCGGGGAGCACCGTGGGGACACGACGAGGCTGGGAGGACACTCGGCGAAGCCCGAGGAGGTCTGGAGGCCTTCTCCCACCTCCGTCTCTGGTGAAGGGAATGGCAGAGATGGTTGGGTTGCTGCGGAGGTCTGAGCGGTGGCATAGCGGCACGAAGGCGTTCGAGGCAATGCGGGGAAACTTCTGGAGGCCATAGGGAGTCACGGCGAGGTTGGAATGGCGTGGATGTACTCTCATCGGTGGTGGGTCGTCGGTTGCGTCAATGGTGAAACAACGGCGATGGCGTGGGTTTCTCTAGAACAGTGGGAACCCAGAGAGGGAGGAGAGAAGAGGAGGAGAGAGGAGGCAAGGAGAGGAGGCCCAAGGAGGGCCTCCTAGGGACCTGCCCACAGTTGGGCTCCGCCGGTGATGGTGAACCCATCACTGGAGACGGGGAAACGACATGCTAGAGGGGCTTGGCTCCACCATGACACATGCAACAGTCTAGGGGGCTCTAAGTGCACATGCTAGAATGAAAAGGAGGGGAAGAAGCATACCTGAGTGGTTGTTCCCATGGGCTCCGGCGATGGGTCGACGACAACAGCTCCGGTGGTTGCTCTGGCTCGCTGGCTGACGATGGCTGGCTTTGGATGAAAAGGATGGGATGCTCTTGGGGATTCTAGGCTTGCTGGAAGGGAAGCTCGAAGGTCTGGGATTCTCTGGAAAGGCTTGGCCAAAGGTCCTTTTTTTTTGTCGACGGCGAGGCTTTATATTCCAGCAAGGCTCTCTGGGGTCCTTGATCCTCCTCCTCAGCCACTGGGCGCCGTGGGATCACACACATGGGTCAGAGGAAGTTGGCCAAGGATCACGGAGGTTGAGATTTGCTCCAGATTCCTCAAGATTGCTCGCCGGAGTTGTCGCCGGAAAATCTGGGTTGCTGGAATTTTTTTTTGACTTTCCTAAGTTTGAATTGCATTCTTAAACGAAATAGTATTGGGCATAATGGGCTTGGGTTTTGGGATATTTGTTTTGATTTTTATTTTGGATTTTTTAGGACTTTTTAGGGTTTTAATTTTAGGATTTTAATTAGGCTTTATGGCTTTAATTTAATCTCTTAATTTTGTGATTTAAGGTTTAATTAAGGTTTTAATTGGTTTAGGTTTGATTTCCTTCATGAATTTTTTAGGGTTTTGGTTTTGAATTTCAAATTAGGGTTTTGAATTTTATTTTAGACTTTTTATTTATGTTTTATGATTTTAATTAAGTTTGTGATTAAAGTTTAATTAGTTGGTTTTAAATCAAGGTTTTAATTGTTTTGGGTTTTCTTATTTTATTTTGGGTTTGGAATTTTTAGGGATTTTAGAGTTTTAATTTTAAGTTTTTAATTAGAATTTTGTGAGATAAATGCGATTATTAATTTTGGATTTAGGGGTTTATTTAATTGATTTGAAATTAGTGTTTTGAGTTTTAATTAGGGTTTATTTAGGGATTTTTGGATTAATTAGGGTTTATGGATTTATTAATTAGGATTTTTATGTTTACTTAGGGTTTTTGGATTTTATTAATTAGGATTTTCAGTGGATTTTAAATTTAATTAGTGTTTTTACTTATTTATTTGGATTTTTAAGTGATTTAATTTGAATTAAGCTTGAATTAGGGTTTTTGTCTTATTTAATGGATTTTAAATTGATTTAATTTCTTCTCAGTTGATTAGGGTTTAGAATTTGATTAATTAGGGTTTTGAACTTGATTAGGATTTTAAGTGGATTTGAGTGGGTTTTATTTGAATTTTTAGGTGGATGTTAATTGGATTAAGTGGGCTCTAGGGTTTTATTGGATTTTAAGTTTAATTGGGTCAGTTGGACTAGTGTGGGTCTGATTGGACTTATGTGGGCTAGTGTTTTGGTAGTTGCGACCAGAGCATCATTCGGAGGAGTCTGCTGCCAAATGACCTCAAAATTGGGGTGTCTACACAGGTTTTACATACATGATAGAGTCTGCACTTGATTTTCTTTATGGTTTTTTGCTTGCTATTTTGTTTGTGATGTAGGTATTTTGCCTCTCTTCTTTTGTAGGATGCTTCCTCGTGGTCACATGTGTAAGGCCCCGGTCGAGGGTTCCGAGCCCCATGAAGAGATTGGCGGCTGGAAGGCTGTTTATGCTGAACTGTAGAGCTTGGCGCAAGGAATCTCCCAAGCGTTCAATAAGAGTAGTTTTAGTGAGTCGATGGATGATCTGTGGATGAGCTGGTTTATGATGCTTCATTCAGTATCGTTCAATGGCAAGGTTAGTACTAAGGAGAGTGAGTCTTGGTTGGAGAAGGTGGTAAAGATGATGGAGAGCATGACATGCCTAAAAAAGCATTGGGTGCATCTGGTGACTTATCTGTCTGATGGTGAGGCAAATAAGTGATGGAAGTCAATGAAGCGACTAAAGTTCCTGGATTCAGTAACTGCTTGTATCCAGTGGAAGGATTTCAAGATAGCCTTCTATGATAAGTATTTCCCCACTCATGTGAAGGAGAAGCTTCGTCAAGATTTCTAGAGTTTGGAGCAGGACACTATGTCGATGCTTGAGTATGAGACTAAGTTCGCCCAGCTAGAACGTTTTGCTCCCTCCTATGAGTCAGAGGAGGAGCAGGCGCAGAGGTTCTTGGATGGCTTGAACCCTGGGTTGTGGGTGAAGGTGATGAACTGTCGGTGTCAGACCGTGGAGGACATGGTCGGGATGGCCTATCACTTCAAGGCGGAGCACAAGAAGTTTCTAGGAGCCGTCCTAAAGGGAAGGATAAGTCTTCTTTTACTTCCCGGTTCTCCATCTCCTATCCTCCAAGTACTAGTGATTCGGGTAGTCCTAGGAAGAAGCAGAAAGGGAAGTCTAGTGGTACCTCTATGGGCCAGCATAGCTTTTCTAGTGGTAACGGAGCTGGCTTCAGTTAGACAGGTTCTAATGCTCTTCAAGGAAATTAATGCTTCAACTATGCTCAGGTAAGCCATATTGCTGCATTTTGTCCTCATCCTTGATAAATTTCAGCGTCGGTGGTGTGCTATAATTGTGAGAAGTCGGGAAATGTCCAGAAGTCTTGTCCAGAACCACCTAAGAAGGCAGAAAGTACACCTTAGCAGCTGACTAGGGGTCGGGTGTTCACCATTGCAGTGCTAGGCACTAGGATTTCGGAAGATGTAGTTTAGGGTAAGGGTGATTAGTCGATATTGTGACCTTCTGTAATTGTTGTAGTATTCTCTGTAACCTGGACAACTACCTAATGTATGGATGTGGTGTTATTGTTTTACGTGGGCATCAGACTCTTTTATTGAGCCTGGCCGGATAGCCAAAGTATTATTTAACTCAAGGAGTTCTTTCTCTTTTCCAAATTCTTTCCCCTCAGTCTCTGAGACTTTTACGGCAGAGTTGGGAGAGAGACCGACTAGGCTGGCCTTCCATCTCAATGTGGTAACACCGTTAGGGGAGCACAATTTGGCATGGAAGTATTTACGGTCTGTTGACTTGATGTTGAATGGCAGAGAGTTTGACGTTAGCCTGATCATGATGGACATGTAGGAGTACGATGTGATACTCGGCATTGATTGGTAAGCGTAGTAGTCCGCTTTGATCAAACGTGCTTGTAGGAGAGTTTATTTTGGGTCTCCTGATGATGGATCCTTCTTTGTGCAAGGTAGATGTCAGGGTGAGCCTAAGCTTATCATTTTGGCTATGAAGGCTTATAAGTTTTTGGCTAGGAGTTGCATGGGATACCTAGCTAGTTTGGTTACCTCCATTTTTCTTTAGTTGGGAGTTCACAACATCTCTGTGGTGTGTGAATATTACGTCATTTTCCAGATGATTTGCTTGGTATGCCAACTCACAGGGAAGTAGAGTTCTCAATCGAACTAATCCCTAGTTCTGGTGCTGTGTTGAAGCCTCCCTATCGCATGGCATCAGTGGAGTTACGAGAGCTCAAGACCTAGTTGTAGGAGTTACTGGACAAGGGATTTATCAAGCCAAGTGTGTCTCTGTGGGGAGTGTCTGTCTTATTTGTTCACAAGAAGGATGGTTCACTTCGGCTGTATATAGATTATCGGATGTTGATAAAAATCACGGTGAAGAACAAGTATCTCCTACCTTGCATTGATAACTTGTTTGACCAGTTGTAGTTTGCCTCGGTGTTTTCAATGATTGATCTGAGTTCAAGATATCACCAATTGAGGATACAAGAGTCAGACATTTAGAAGACTGCTTTCCAGATGTGGTACGACCATTACGAGTTCACAGTCATGCCGAAGGGTGTAACCATGCCATCAGGGATGGCCACAAATAAATAATATTATGTGTGCCAAAAGCGGCAAATCCACGGCAAAAGAAAAGGAGAAAATTGCAAAAATGCAGGAGTCGCCACCTAGTCTATTCAAATGGAAGACGAGGAAAACCATAAAACATGAGAATCATGCAAAACAAATAAAAAAAGGGGTTGCGCAAACCAAAAATGCAGGTAAGGATCCCTATTACGTACAAGGAAGGTGTTAGGCACCCTCGCACGCCCGATAAATCGGTCTTCTATTGATTTCTCTTTTGCTTAGGAAATATCGACCTTGCAGCCTTTTGTTGTACGCCTGAGGGCGATATGCCATGCCATGCAAATGCTTGTGGTGTCTAAAGTATAGGTGCATGATGTATAGGGGTGTGTCCTAATGCTCAGAAATATCGCTCGTCTGCCGGGCCAAGAGTTGATGCAATAATATTGCATAATAAGATCAAAGATCTAATATCTTGAGCGATTTATCATCCTTGCTTTCTACATGCCTAAATGCAATCTAAAAATGCAAGAAAACTGCTGGAAACAAATCTATGCCTTCCTAATGCATCAGGAAGAAACCAGATGAAAACCTAGAAGCGAATCGGGTCGAGAAAGCAAGCAAAACGTATGAAAAACATGCTGTGTGCTACTGAAAATAGGCCACTGCGCCGGTTTGGTGCGCCAGACTGGTGCGTAAGTCTGATGCGCGCCCTATGTGTGTCTATGTGGGCCAGTAAAGTATGTAGAGGCAAAAACAGAAAGCCACACAAAGCAAAACATCAGAGGATGCACTCTGGAAAAGTATGCAGTAGAAATCATTCTGGAAAACTCGGAAAACATGTCTTGAAAGAGCTAGAAATGCAAATGCAATGCAATGACCTTGAGCTCAAGGGCTAGAAGCCTCACACAAAATATCACCTATTTGAGCTAGATGAAGAAAGCATGATTCAGCCAGGCCACTGGATCCTGGGGCGATGCACATGGTTCTCACAAGGGAGTAAGGTGCAATCGACCTACCAGATTCAGCTTGGAACTGAATAATAAAACGAGGAAAACAAATGGAAAACAGTCTGATCAAAAACTGAAAACATGCAGGTGATGTCCTGGCATACCAGAGAATCAATCAGAAAGAAATAAGCTCAAAACTCTGCGATAAAGTCATGCAAGCAAAGATGTAATGCAAGTGTTCTGAACTCTGGCCAGTCTAGCGCGCCTGCTGAGTGCGCCAGACTGGTGCACGGGTTGGGTGCGACTGGGATGTGCGCCCCAGGGTGTCTGGATCAGACTGTAGCCTGGTCCAGAACCCACCCCAGCAGAGATGCAAGGAGGATTCATGCTAATGCTAAAGGGTTCATGCCATGATTAAAAACTGGAAACATGATGTGAATGCATGGGATCAAGAATCATCATGTAAATAAAGCATTTGAAACCAAAGCAATTTAATGGGTTTATGCATGTAAACGTGTGAAGTACCCATGAACAAACATGATCTGGATAATGCGAATCAAAACATGTGTAAATGATGATCATAAGCATGCTTCTACGTGCAAGGACATATATGGCACATGGCAAAATACTATGTGCAAGGAAACAGTAAAACAACAGCTCATGCAGATTTCATGCTAGAAATATAAACATAGATTAGCATGGAGATTATTTGCATAGAGTGCAAGCATGTTATCATGAAAACTTCATAAACATGGAATAAA
>JAMKQA010024507.1:0-11981 GCA_024699735.1 Posidonia australis
TGGCATATTCGTTGCTAGAGGTAACAGCCATGGGAGGTGGAAAGCCAGCAGCCCGCAGCCTGCGAAATGGCTGGGCGCCTGGGATGTGCGTCGGGTATGTGCGTCTGGCATGTGCGCCTGCTAGGTGTGCTAGGTAAAAGTGCTGGCTAAATGTACTAGAGAGGTGTGCTAACTAAGTGTGCTCGAGAGGTGTGCTAGGCAAGTGTGCTAGCTAGGTGCTCTCTCCTACCTATGAGAGTTCTAGTTGGGCTGCAGGCTTGCTATGGGTTTAGGATTGGTCTGGCTAATGGGATCCAAGGGTCAGCCACATCCAAAGCAACATTTAGAGTCTCATCAATGAGTCACCTCAAAATCGAGGTGTCTACAGCCTCCTAAATGGGATGTTACAGGAACTACATTATTAACTAGGAAATTAACTGGGCTAAAAGAAAATTTTGCAACTAATTTCTCAGAACCTATGTGCGGCTAGTGGCTCTTGTCTACGAGCATTGGGTTGGACTATATTCCAATTGAGCACTTAAAAACAAAACATTATAAAACACGCGTGAGTAACTTCTAAGTCACTCAATACGTGTCTACTAAAAGTACGGTGAAAATCTTCTCAAAACTAAACTCTGGAAAATATCTCTAAACTATACTTTGGGTTTTCTAATAGTCATCCCTAAATTCTTTTTAGGAATTCTCGATAAAATATGTCTTTGGAAACAAAATTTGTTTCAAAAAATATATCAGGAAATCTTCGTGTTTTTCTCAAAAACTTTCTCTATCTATTTTAAAATCTCATATTCTAATGCTTTTCAGAAAACAACTCTGGATTAGACTCCAGTCCAAAACATAATTCTCAAATTTGACTAAAACACAATTCTTTGCTAGAATTAGACCTTAAACACTATTCTCGTCTTAGCTAGAATCTGGTCAAAACTTAGTTCGATTTTAGCTTGAAACTATTATACAATCTCAAATTTGAAAATCTTTTTCTTTTTTAGTACCATATTGATCAAGGGTGACGTGGCCACAAGCAGTTGGAGAGGCATCAACTTTAATCTCCTACATTGTTATGGTAAAAGTCCCCGTGCGGGCATACCATCAACCTGGCCAACGGGTTTCACTAATCTTTTCTCTTTTTTTCCTCGTTCTAGGGAGATGCGTTCTTCCAACGTCCGTTTGGTGTTTAAGCACTTAGATCATCTTACTTGGTCCATCTAATAGTAGTTTTTATGAGGAATTCAATCTCTTTCATCAGGGTTCCCAACCTCAATATCCATGATTTTCGGATGGTGACTGTTATCAACTAGGTTATGAACCTTAAGGTCATTGTTCTACCTCTACATGGACTCGCATAGAAATTTCGGAAATCTATTTCTGAAATCAAGTTTCTTTCTTTAAAATCTCTTTTCTAAATCTTTTTCATTACGGAAATCACTCTATAAAACAAAATTTTCTAAAATGGTTTTTCTGTAAATCATATTTAATTTTCAAGAAATTCTTGCTAAATAATCATGTTCAAAACATACATATGAGGCATTATTGCATTTCTAGGAAAATTTTAAAAAAACCAGCTCTGAGGTCCTAATTCGACAAATCGAAATCTTTCGGTATGCAGAAATGTCCTAAAATCTGTATGTGGCTTTGGCCTTGGTTTGGCAGATCGAAATCTAACAGTTTGTTGAAATTTCTTGATTCGGCAAATCGAACTTTTTCGGTATGTTGTTCTAGGCGATTTTTGAAATCTAGTCTTTGTCCTATGGCAATTGACCGTCGGAATTGGGACCTTGGGCGGACCCACTTCCGATGAGCCACAAAAGCTACACAAAATCGCACTACTAGCATGCCAAGACTAGAAGTTTCATTAAAAATAATGAAACATAGCTCGAGATACAAAATCGGAAGTTAACATGACTCATCTCATTCTACTGTAGCCAAAATCTAAAAAATTACACAAAAAATCTTGATAAATCATGGAAAAAAAATCTTAGATTATCTTACATCCACAATTTAATGCAAATCAACTCATATTCATGATTTTGAACTAAAACCATATCATCCATTGAGAATTTGGAGTTTAAACTAAACAAGAAACAGAGGAAAAGGGACACGTACTCAGAGTAAATGTCCGACATTTCCTCTCTTTTCAGGCAGCCTTTCCTCTCTTTCTGGTGTCCTCTAGGTTCTCCAGTCTCCAGTGGCTCTCCTCGTCACTAACGAAAACCTTTTTCCTCTTTTTTTCGTTCTCTCCCTCTTTCTCTAGTTTTCCTCCACACTAACTCTTTGTCTTCCTTTCTGTCTGCCACCTTGACGCCATTCCCCTCCTCCTATTTATGGCAATCACCTGCTTATTGTCGTTCATCAATAACAAGTGTTGAAAATCTTGGCGGATCCGAGATTCGGCATAGCGCTAGACTATCGAGCGGAGAAAGGTATACAGTGATCGACGGTGCAGATTATGCGGCATTGTACTGAGTTGACTCAGCTCCCGTTCTGGCCCCACACACAAGTGGTTGCATAATGCCAAGATACCACACTGTGAGGAAATATTTCAGAGATTAATACCAATAAATTGGAGAGAACTTAACACAAATTCACATCATTAAACTAATTATCCAAGTTACAAGAATATTATTACATTTATTTTGGATAATTTAGACATAGGTGTTACAATCAAACACATGATTTAAGAAGAATTCTTAGTTCCTTCAGATTCTTCCTCTCTTCTTCGGACCAAATATATCCTTGACTTATTGTTTTCCTATTAGGCCTATAAATGAGAAAGGTATTTACTTGTTACTTGCCTTGACTTGTGCCATTTTATATGGGTATGGGTGAAAATGAATTTACCTTATTACCTATTTAGCTATTACCTATTTTACTCATATTCTTATGAGGTAAGGGTAAGAATAGCTATGTTCCTGTTATCTATTTACTCGTCTACTGCATTATTTTAATCATTTTGTTTTTTTAAATTTTATTTTTTCTAAAATTATGAAATGATCAACAATGTTTTATATATATGTCTAATAATTTTGAATTGAATTTATAATAGAACATTTGAGGATAGTGTTTTAACTATGAATTCTTAAGTTCTGATAGTTTATAAAATATATAGTAATAGAATATGATTTTAGTTATTTGTTTAAACATTCAATATTCAAAATACTTTCTTAAATAAGATTATACTTGCTTATTTGTTTACCTTACCTATTTTATATTATAATGTAGATGATGAGGTAGGTAAGGATAGACCTATAAGGGATGTAGGCCTATATTTATCTCGTTACTAGCTTAAATTTAAAAGATAAGGATATAAATAAGACTATATTTACACATACTTATCCCATTTTCATGCATATTTCTCCCAAAGTTCTTACCTACTAAATGTAAATCAAGAAGAAGAGAAGTAACATCATTGCCCTCTTCGTGTTAAAAAGTTCTAGCGCTCCACGAATGGCATCCCAAGAATGCGCCACCCGTCTTTTATCATATAACCGTTAGAAATTGAAATAAACAAGTCATTTTCAGTTGAAATCTGTGAGACTACAAGTGACGAAACATGATCGTAGATGTACTATTTTTTGTTATTTTTTTGATATTTAATGTTGTTCTAGATAGAATTTTCTGTATTCTCGTAGAATTAGGTATCATATCACAAAATATATCTTAAATCATGATATGCTGTAGATAGTGAATCTATATTATCAAATATAGCTACATCGGTTCGAAATATAAAATGATATATTTGGATTTGGAAATAAAGTTAATCTCATGTTCGAGTTGATTCAAAATCAATTCTTCAATATTCTTTGTGTGGTGACAATGTCTCATTGTCACAGTGACTGAGAGAACTTCAAACTCGTCACAGGTCTTGGGTTCGAATCCTGAGGTATGCATAAAAAAAAATAAAAATTTCACAGTAGCTGGGAGATGGTATAAACTCACCACGCCCCCCCTCTCTAAACCGATAACAAAAAAAAAATATTCTTTGCGTGGTGTTAATTATTTTTTATACATTGGAACTTCATTGCCAGCTCTGCTGGTTGATTTGTATTAATGACATGAACATTGCTTTACTTTTTCTGTTTCTTTTTATGCATTATGGATCCCTGATTTCCTTAGAATTATTTCCTTAGAATAGATATCTAATACTACTTACCATTGCCAAAAAAATATTCTTTGCGTGATTTTTAAAAGAACTCCTGTATGCATTTTGCACATGCATTACGTCTGGTCGTGCGTATTATACATATGCTTATGCTTTAGAAAATATATGATTTTATTTAAAATTTAAGCCAGAAAAATCTTGAAATTAGTTTGAAATTTGGCTCAACATTTACGAACTGCTATCGAGCTAGCTCGGTTTAGCTAATCCTAAACCTCCTACCGTGCGAAGTGCCCAATTTATCCATATTAAAAAAAAAATCCCCATAACAAAGCTCCATGGATAAATTTCGATCAAATCACTACCACGTTGAAAGAAAAAACGGCCAGCAAAATCTTTCCAAAGCCAACTCGCGTAGACAGTCAACGTTCCACAACTGACACAAAATCAATCTTCTGGAAATTAGAAATCCACACTTTCCATATTTTGATAAGATCCGTTTCATCAAAGGTGACATTTGATTTTCTTTTATTATTTTGTTATTATTCTTATCGGTAAACAATAGTACCGCACCGACAGCCACAGCCCACAATCTCTTGTGGGGGGAAAAACCGAAACCCTATATGATGACATTTTGGCGGGAGTTTCCAGTCACTCCCCGCTTCACCGTGCTGTACTGCTGTCCCCTCCTCTTCCTCCCTCTCGGCGTTCTTTCCCTCCCCCCTCTGCAATGACCGGCGGAAAACCCCAGGAAATGCACTCCGTCCTCAAGGTATCTGCCACCCCATCGACCGATCAGCAATCCGATTGAAATTCCCTTTCGATTCTCAAGAAATCCACACCTCGAAGCAACCCTGCCCATGTCTTGATATTTGTTTGATCCTTTTGTTTAGGAACTGAATGATAAGATAGATGATATCCTTGAATTCTTTTGCCGTTTCAGCCATGTCTTCTAACCTACTGTTTCGTTTGGTGGCAGAGATTCTACGGGTACGACCGTTTCCGCCCCTACCAGAAGGAGGTCATTGAGCAGGTCTTGAATGGGAGAGACAGCCTTGTCGTCATGGCCACCGGAAGCGGCAAATCGCTGTGGTACGTTGTTAACCCTGGAAACCCAGAAAGAACCCTATGCACCATTGTGGCTTTGATTTATGGTCTGGATACGATTCTTAGCATTTCTTTCCCAGAAATTGCTATAGGAATGAAGCATGACTCATTTGAATGACCATTTATAGTACCGTACGTTCGTAATACTGATGTAATATATCTGTTTGGGGGGGGTTTTACGTAGTTGTTGTCTGATATGGGTCTAGCTATTAGCCGGCGGATATGGGTGATACGACTTGTAAGGTTCCTTAGGTAGTTGGGTTGTGGTGTAGAGTCAGGTATTTTGTAGGTTAGATTTTGTTATTTCTCAACATTATTTTATGAACGTGTGTCAAGTTAGCTCATGCGGAGCTCACAGTTATAATGATTCCTTGTAAATAATGAGGAAGATGAGTAAATACTTTAGACTTTTGTCCCAAAATTTGTTCTCCTCTCCTTTTCTATGGAAGGAGCTCTTTCGCTTCTTCTCCGGGGAGTTCACTCTTGGTGGCATTCTTTTTATCTGCTAGCTCAAATAATGGAAAAGAGTAGAACAACATGATCCCTGCAGTCGGTGAAGTCTTGTTATCTCCTAGATTAAATTGTGGGGAACCGGAAGAGTCGAAGAACACGGCCAAGGAAGTCTGTCAATAATTAAAGAGGCTTCAATGATTTTTTTTTGTTTCTCTCTTAATCCATATTTTACATGGTACTAGAGAAGGGAGGAAATCCTTCATGACCTTTAGAGTTCAACACTCAATCTGACTATCACCAGCCTCTTCGACTTGCACCCCCCTAATTTTTCAGTATCCCAGCACGTGCCAGCCTCCTTGCCTCCATCCATCAACCTTACCACTTCCTGTTGGTTGATTAATCCTTCCTGCTATTAGCTTACCAATTCCACACTAGCATCTAACGGCATTCCTCTCAATTGCTAAAGGTGTCTTCCAGCTTATTAATCTTGGTCGTCAACTCCTCTATTTGTTTTGTTTTTTGTGTGCTGATGTTTTCTTTGTCCATCATAGATAAGTATTGCCTATGATCATGTCTTCTGGTGATGTTGTGAATATGCATTTTTGCGTCAACTTTATGCTACATTTCATGTGGCATTTTGTTGTCGTTATGTGCATTAATTCTCTATCATGGACTTCATAATCGGAGGTCGATCTTCTTGCCAGTATTACAATTAAGTTGAATAATCCCAATTACCTCATATGACCTCTAGCCTTTAGAGTAACTGAAAAGTATTATGCCACTAATTTCTACAATGTGCTAAACTAACATAGAAACTTTAAAATGTTCTCAGGCTACCAGGATTGGGTTTCACTTCATATGGAAACTTTCTTCTTTAAAATAAAGATTTTTTTTGTGGCTTGTATTGTTAGGAAGAATATCACAAGGTGATACATAGCTTCCCAAGGGGTCAAGTGTGACTATTTGCTTTATCATGATGGTCTAGAGGAAGAAACAAAATCTACTCTGGACTATAGCTTCTTCAAGGTAATAGGAACCAACAAAAACTTGGACTGGGTGAGCCAGCTTTCAATCAACAAATCTGACCTAATAAAAGTACTTATCACATGCTATTTGGTACCCTTTCCAGAGGGCACCAAATAAAGTAAATTTTATATAACAAGAGGCATCAGCAGAGCTGTACACTGGTGGAATTCTTGGAACAACTTAAGGGGCTGGGGTGTTGTTTGTCTCTCAGTGGCTTTATTTTTGCTCCCCTCTTGTGCATGCACCATGGTAGGTATGCCTGCATTTTATATGTTTTTAGCCTTGGACTGGATTCTTTCAGTATGGTTCATGCCATCACACCACTTCTTCAAGGATGGAAACTTGAAATATATGAAATCCCGAAATACCTTTGCATTGGGCTGCCAAAAAGGTTTGCTATCTTTCTCACCCAACAGTAATGACAAACCATAAATCTTTTGTTAACCATTGATGGCAAGTTGGAATACTTAATTAGTTTTAAACTTTTAATTATATAATGCACAAAATCTAGATTCACTCTTTGATGGCTACAACCAGGTAATGTGGCTTTGCTAGACTTTCATCATACTCATACATCCATCCAAATATTTTGCCTTTATACTTGGCATTTCTTAAACTAATCTGGAATGGTTCCCCTTTTACAAGTTTGACAAACCCAATAAATCATTTACAGTGGCAATAGATCTGCCTGTAGCTTAATACATCCAGTAAATATGTTTGCTGACTCTAGCGGACCATTCTGTTGATTTAGGTCTATCTATTAATCATTTGTTCACCTTAAAGATTATATCTAATCAAACCAGTTTAATGCACTTAGCAAAAAATTCATCTCTGCAAATGAATTAGTTAATTTTTTGACAGTACCAGAGATTTTCACCTTTCACTGCCTATACCTGTGGGATTTAAGGATTATCTCATGTCCCTATAATTTATATTGAAAGTTGCAAGTTGTCTGTTTTTTCTGCCATATTTTGAACTAGTAAAATATCAGAGATTGTCATTTCCTGTTCGGTTATGTCTAATTTTTCACAATATATTTTCAGGTTTTGGATATCTCTATCTTATCTAGTTGAGTAGATGAAGAATTTAATCTTTTCTATTATTTACTTCAATAATTCATGGCAGTTACCAGATTCCTCCACTGGTCAGTGAAAAGACTGCTGTTGTCATCAGCCCTCTTATTTCTCTAATGCAAGATCAGGTATGATTAATATATGCTTAATTCATAATTTGTAAGGGAGAAGATATACTGACTTAATTTCTCAAATAAAAAAGAGATTCTGGCTTATTTTTGTAAAAGAATTTCAAATTTAACAGGTTATGGGCCTAAAAGAGAGGGGAATCAAGGCTGAATATATTGGAAGCACACAGACTAAACGAGGTGTATTCTCTGAAGCTGAAAGTGGTAATTTTAATCTATTGTACATGACACCTGAGAGGGCTTGCTCACTTCCTGAAAGGTATGAACAAAGGATAGAAAGAATACAGTAAAACCAAATCTAACTGGAGAGATGATATTTTGGTCTAAACAATATCTACTAGATTTTTTTTGGAGAAATTAAGGAGCTTTCATTATATATAAAAATCCAATTTAAAGTCCCTACAGAAAGGGATGGAGAGAGCTCCTGTAATCTAATTCCAACCCTTTGATCAATGTTATACCGGACTTTCCCCATGCACTCTAGTGCATTCAAAGTATTATCTGAAACGACTGATAGAAAACCTGGTTCATGATGGAAAAACATCTTGTTACACTGCAGCCAAATGTTCCAGCAGATAGCCAACAGTATTATCTTGAGCATTTTCTTCTTACATATATTCTTCGACTAAGAATGGAATTGTTGAAAGAATCCCCAAATGCTTGCTTGACCCTCAATATGATCTCCAAACGAGAATGACAGCTCACCACTCAAAAAAAGAAAAAAGAGGAAAAAAAAGGTTGATTGCCCAATCTACGATAGAATTGCTGGTTGAAAACATTTCTGAAGAAGAGATGTTCTAAGTCTCCAGGTTCAATACGACAGAACTTACATCTTGCTTCTTGTCTTATTCCAGTCTAGCCATCACATCTTCATCATCACATGCTTCCAATCAAACTCCCATATGAAAAATGGAACCTTCATCAGAGCCTTGTCCTTTAATTTCCAGGATCCGAAAGGTAATGTGGTGGCCGTGCTCTCTAGAAGGAAATAATATCCATCTTGCACTTTATATTCCTCAATATCTACTAGCTATCACTGAGCTCAAGAGTCAAAACATAGGAAAAGGAACTTTCGTTTAGATTGTTTCTAACAGAGAGAAAAAAACACTTGCATGCATAGGCAAGAACTCTTCTCATCTGTTTTTGTTTTCCTTGGCTGGCTTTGAGGTGTGTGGTTAGGTTGGTCCCTTGGTCCTTGGTAATAAAATCTTCCTCTGTGAGAATTTTACTCCTTTATTCAATTCTTTTAGGATAATCATAAGATATACGTGAGCATGCTCTTTGTAGGTTTTGGGCAAACTTGTTGAGGGTGGGTGTTTGCTTGTTGGCTGTTGATGAGGCACATTGCATATCCGAGTGGGGTCATGATTTCAGGTAGCATTTTCCATATAATTTTTTGTTTTACTATCTTTATTTATGATGGTATCATAGTACATCATTCCATGTTGTTTCTAATACTATCAAATTTGGTTGTTCTTACTTGGAAATTGGAATCTGTCCTAATTGCATGGGTGACTACCTACTAGCTTCTAAGTACTAAATTGTGACTTGTGAGCATGGTACCAAATTTCAACATGTTGGCGAAATTTCGTCGACACGTGTCAGAAACCTAACTTTCCGACATGATATTCAACTGTAATTCACGAAATGTCCCATGTCAGGCCATGTTGGTGCCATGGTGGTCCATGTCGATGCTATGTCGGTGTATTTCAGTCCATGTTGGTGATATATCGGTCCATGTCAGTGAAAACGGAGTAAAAACCTTATATTTTGTGACTTCAAATATACCTTATTAATTTGCAAAATTCCTCTTGTTTTAGCACTCTATTCTTGCTAACAACTTATATTATGATACTTAGAATTTAATATATGAATTCTATTCACTAATTCATCAACCTTTTTTATGTTCCATAATGCCTTATTTTGTATATACATTATATTTCCTTATTATATGTTTAAATTATGAATTTAAGACATTGAGATGTGTATTGTTGCTCACTTTAACATATTATAGAGTATTAAATCGAAAATCAAAGTTTTTAGTGGCTTCCTTCTTTTACCATGTTTCCATCGATATTTCTACCGATGCCCTACACGCTTCTTATTTTAGAAGGACTGAAGTCCAACACAAAATCAATGTTTGGAACCATGCTTGTGAGCAATTCTGATTGAATACCTCACACTTAGCAATTATAGATTATCGACTCCCACAACTCAGCACATCTTTTTGAGGTCTTGAACTGAGTTAATTATCGTTACTGAAGGGTGCAATGCTCACCAGAAGGCGAGGATTGATTCACCAAAAGACTCACATATGTTGATTAGCACGTGTACTTCTGCCACTGCAGTTGTCTCATTTGCATACTAAAATACATATGTATGTTTCTTTCTAGATGGACATGAAAGTCAACCATAGTTAGGTTGTATCCCAATACATCGCACTTGGCAAATTGTTCCTGAATGGTCTTGTTCCTTCTACACTTGGCAAATTGTTTCTAATGCAGTAGCATTTTGAGACGTAACTCAATCTTGCTAGTTTAAATGCATAGTAATTTATTATTAGACAAACATATTGTGAGGATTTTGCATTTATTGTCTTTGTAAACTTATCTTCTTTGCAAAATTATGCACTTTTTTCATAAAATGACATTGTGTATAAAGGTTAACATTTAAGAATGCAGTATGATATTAAAAGGTGAAAAATTTCATTAGTACGGGCTGCGAGCATTCTGAATATTTTCAAACCATATAACGTGTGTTCTGGCATATTGTAGGCCCATTTTTTGACATGTATTTCTTAATCTCTTTAAAGTACTAGATAAGGGGTGTTTAAAGTTTTTGCCGGTTCATTTAAATATCATTATGTATGTGCAGGAAGGAATACAAACAGTTGGATGGGTTGCGTGCTTTTCTTCCAGATGTACCTTTTATTGGCTTAACTGCAACTGCTACGGAGAAGTAGGTCAAGTTTTACTCTTTTTATATGCTCCATTTGACTTGTTTTTCATTAAACTGCATCCCAAATATTTTTTGTGCACCTACTTATAGATGGTAAAGATTAAAGAATCACAAGTCTTTACTAAAATGACAAGCTGACAATGTTTGGTATTCCTCTCTTCCTTTTTTCCGAGCAATGGTGGGGTGCCACCAATCATGTCATCAGTGGGCATTACAATCTATAATCATGGTACCTATAGATCATAATGACCAACTGACTAAAATAATAGCAAACAGTAAAACAGAAGAGCTAAAAAAACATGAACAGAGGTAGGGACTAGGGACAGCAACTGATCCTGCCACAATACCTCTTCCAACAGCTAGTCTCTCCAGGCAATGCAGTATACACAAAAGCTCTAGCTTGTTTCCTTCCATGCAAATTGACCAGCTACTACATTTATCTACTTGGGATTATCTCTCTGAGTATGGATTTTTTTTTTTTGGGCCTACTCTTGATTCAGTCAAATAAGTGATGGTGTTATACTACTCATCATACTAGGTTTCTATCATAAGCTCATTGCATTCTACACTTCTTTGCTGAAAGGAATTTATCAGCAGCATTGATATCATCTGGTTCAAATCTGCATAAGGAGCAGCTCATATCTCCCGTAAGTGTCCGTTATTGTGATAAGTCTCCTTTTGAACAATAGCTAGGCAAAGAAGTTCGATTTCACATGTTTTCACTGAAATCATAGGCATCATTTAGATACGATTTTGAAATAGATTTTAGATGTAGAATTTTGATTCTGTGTATGCAAGTTGAGGTGGAATAGTCATCAGATTATAGTTGTAAAATCTAAAGAGTATCGAATCTATTTTGGACGTAGATTTTGACATTGTTTTTGTTGTTTGAAATGATATTTACCCTTATAAGTTTAAATCTAGTTTGAATGATCATAAATTTTTTTCATTAGGTGATGATAGTGTTTTATGTGCAAACAGTATAATAATGCTGAAGTACACTTGTAATATTATGTATTCACAGTTATTAAAGAATCCATCTTAATATGATATATTCTACCATTGGATCCGGTAATGAGGGTTAATGGTGGTGGGTATTGAATGACAATAGCGTAAATATGTGTTGGTAAAAAACAAAAAAAA
>JAMKQA010024508.1:0-16162 GCA_024699735.1 Posidonia australis
GCAGCTCCAGGCGCTAGGTCTTCGGGAGATGTTGTTGAGGGTAAGGATGAATAGTTGGTTTTGTAACCCTCTGAGATATGTTGTAATCTCCTTGTAATCTGGACATCTGCTTGATTGTATGGATGTGTGGTATTGTTTTGTTTGGCCATTAGGTTCTTTTATTGTGGTCGGCCGGATGGCCAAGGTGTTGTTTGACTCATGGAGTTCTTTCTTCTTTATCTCTGAGTCATTCGCGACGGAGTTGGGAGAGAGACCAGCTAGATTGGCCTTTCATCGCAGTGTGGTGACACCGCTGGGGGAGCACAGTTTGGCAAGGAGATATCTGTAGTCTATCGACTTGATGTTGAATGGCAGAGAGTTCGACGCCAGCCTGATCGTGATGGACATGCAGGAGTACGATGTGATACTCGACATGGATTGGTTGGCGCAATAGTCCGCTTTGATCGACTATGCTCGGAGGAGAGTTTATTTTGGGTCTTTCTTTGTGCAAGGTGGGTGTCAGGGTGAGCCTAAGCTTGTCATTTCAGCTATGAAAGCTTATAAGTCTTTGGTCAGGAGTTGTGTGGGGTATCTAGCTAGTATAGTTACCTCCACTTCTCCTGAGTTGGGTGTTCACAACATCTTTGTGGTGTGTGAATATCTCGATGTTTTCCCTGACGATTTGCCTGGTATGCCACCTCACAGGGAAGTAGAGTTCTCGATCGATCTGATCCTTGGTTCTGGTGCTGTGTCGAAGCCTTCTTATCGCATGGCGCCAGTGGAATTACGAGACCTCAAGACTCAGTTACAAGAGTTGCTGGACAAGGGGTTTATCAGGTTGAGTGTGTCTCCGTGGGGAGTGCTTGTCTTGTTCGTTCGCAAGAAGGATGGTTCGCTCCAACTGTGTATAGATTATCAGATGCTAAACCAGATCATGGTGAAGAACAAGTATCCCCTACCCCACATTGATGACCTGTTCGACCAGTTACAGTCTGCATCAGTGTTTTCGAAGATTGATCTGAGGTCAGGGTATCACCAGTTGAGGATTCGAGACCCAGACATTGAGAAGACTGCTTTCCGGATGCGGTACGGGCATTACGAGTTCACGGTCATGCCTTTTGGCTTGACCAATGCACCAGTTGTGTTTATGGATTTGATGAACAGGATTTTCAGCCCTTTTTTGGACCAGTTCATTGTGGTTTTTGTTGATGACGTGTTGGTTTATTCTCCTAATGTTGAGAATCACACCTTGCACCTGAGGGCAGTTTTGGATACTCTAAGGTGTCATCAGTTGTACGCCAAATTCTCCAAGTGTGAGTTTTGGTTGAGCGAAGTCATGTTCCTTGGCCATTTGATTTCTAGAGAAGGCGTCAGAGTGGATCCTGCCAAGGTTAAGGTGGTGAGTAGTTGGGAGCGACCAAGGAATGTGTCGCAGATCATAAGTTTCTTGAGTCTGGTGGGCTATTATAGGAGGTTTATCAGGGATTTCTCCTCCATAGCCGTGCCTTTGACAGAGTTGACCAGGAAGAGAGTACCTTTTCGTTGGGACCAGAATTGTGAGGCGAGTTTCCAAGAGCTGAAGTCTCGTCTAGTTTCTGCCCCTGTGTTGACTCTGCCTTCTAGAAGTAGTGGCTTCACTGTGTATAGTGATGCCAGCAACATTGGTTTAGGGTGTGTTATGATGCAGCATGGCAATGTTATCGCATATGCTTCGCGCCAGCCCACGATTTGGAGATGGCTGCCGTAGTGTTCACTATCAAGCTCTAGCGACACTATCTCTATGGAGAGCAGTTTGAGGTCTTCACCGATCATCAGAGCTTGAAGTATATCTTCACGCATAGGGACCTCAACCTGAGGTAGCGCCGCAGGGTGGAGTATTTGATGAACTATGATTTCAGCTTGTCCTACCATCTTGGCAAGGCCAACGTGGTCGCTGATGCCTTGAGTCGGCGTACACACGTGATGGCGAGCCTGATGGTCAAGGAGTGGACCATGTTGGAGGATCTAGTGAGCTGCAGGCCGAAGCGGCAAGCTCAGGGAACGGTTGGTGCTTGGGTGGCCAACCTGTCTATTCACCCTAAGCTGTTCGAGTTTATTGTCGCTTGTTAGCAGCTGGATCCATTTGTTCAGGCTGTGTTGGAGAAGTTGGAGGCTGATGGAGAGCCTCGTTTCTTTGTTGGGGCATATGAAGAGCTGAGGTATGATATGCGTCTATATATGCCCCAGCATGACAAGGTCAGGCAGAGGTTGTTAGATAAAGTGCATCGGTCCAGGTACACCATTCACCTTGGTAGTACGAAGATGTACCAAGACCTGAAGCGGAACTTTTGGTGGCCTGACATGAAGAGAGATGTTGTTGAGCATGTGGTGAGGTGTACTACCTGCCAGTTGGTCAAGGCAGAGCACTAGAGACCTGGAGGGACTTTGCAGCCGTTGGATATTCCTGTGTGGAAGTGGGAGCACATCCCGAAGGACTTCGTGACTGGTTTGCCGTGGACTCAGAGGAAGAACGACACTATGTGGGTGATCGTGGACCGGTTAACCAATCTGCTCACTTCCTGGCCATTCGGGTGAAGCTTCCGATGCATCGCCTGGTGGAGTTGTATGTATCCGAGGTGGTGAGGCTACATGGTGTTTTGGTGTCCAGAGGACAGAGACATGTGGTTCACCACAAGGTTCTGGAGAACTATGCAGGAGGCCTTTGGCACTGTGCTCAACTATAGCATGACATTTCATCCTCAGTTGGATGGTCAGACAGAGAGGACTATCCAGACGCTGGAAGATATGCTCAGAGCTTGTGCCTTAGACTTCCAAGGGAGTTGGGAGGACCATTTGTCATTGATTGAGTTCACCTACAACCATAGCTATCACTCGAGCATCGAGATGGCGTCGTATGAAGCTTTGTACGGTAGGCCATGCAGATCGCCGGTTTGCTGGAGCGAGGTGGGCGAGCATCAGTTGATTGGTCCTGAGCTTGTGCAGCTGTATGCGGACAAGGTGGATTTGATCCGGAGCAGGCTGTTGGTTGCACAAAGTCGACAGAAAAGCTATGCCGATAGGAGGCAGAGACCGCTAGAGTTTCTGGTGGGAGACTATGTGTTCCTGAAGGTGTCGCCTACCAAGGGTATCGTGCGGTTCGGGAAGCATGGCAAGCTGAGTCCTCGCTATATTGGTCTGTACCAGATCACCTAGAGGATTGGTGAAGTTGCTTATCGGTTGTATCTATCACCAGAGATGTCGTCCGTGCACGACGTGTTCCATGTCTCCATGCTGAGGAAGTGCCTAGCAGACGTTTCTCATGTGATTCCAGTTCAGCCAGAAGGGCTCCAGGAAGATCTGTCCTTTGTGGAGGATGCCATCGAGATCATTGACCGCAAGGAGTAGGTGCTGCGGGACATGGTGATTCCACTAGTCTTGGTGCGTTGGCGGCATCATGGAGCCGAGGAGGCCACGTGAGAACATGAGGAAACCATCCTAGCCTAGTACCCGTATCTTTTCGCCTAGTGATTTCGAGGGCGAAATCTTCTTTTAAGGGTGTTAGGATGTAACACCCGTAAAATTCATTTTGTAATTATTTACATTTTATGAATTTTATTCCTAGACGGGTGTTACTGTTCTAAGGCCCGTTGTGCAGATCTGTACTTTTGGGCTTGGGCATTGTGGGCTGGCCTCTGTTTACGTGTCCTTGTGCGTGGCTTGGCACTATGCATTGTGGCACTATGCGTGTGGGGCCCGCATTCATGGGCAGTTGGTTGTGGTTGGTGGTTGGGCGGAGTGGTTGGTTACTCGTGCGATGTGCCGGTGGTTAAGATGTGTAGGTGTGCACATTCCTAGCTACTGCGAGCGCAGGCTTTATAAGCCGCACCGCACTCCTCCACCGTTCGTCACCTTCTCCTCCTTCATTCTTCTTTTCCCCTCCTCCTTGGTGATGCGTCTCTCCTCCTCCCCCACCTTCTTTCCCGTCCTCCCCACTCCTCCTTCTCCACCCCCTTCTCCTTTTTCCTTACTCCTTCCACCTGACTTCCTCTGTTTCCCCTGCATCCCGCGTCGAGAGAGAGGAAGAGATTGAGGGAGTGAAGCGGAGGGCTCGTGGTGGTGCATGGAGCTTGGGTGGAGCGTCCTCGAGGCTGTGGTGTGCTCCTATGGCCGTGGTTGCGTCGGAGTTCGTTGGAGTCGGTCGAAGATCGTTGGAGGCATTTTTCCGGTACGCATCTCCACCTCATGTAATAGAGAGCATGAAATTGGTAGAAAATGCTAGGATTGCATGAAATCTTGGTAAATTTACTTTTCTAGAATTTATTGTGATTTATTGTGCATTTATGGTGAATTTATTGGCATTTCTGATGGTTGGTGCGTTTTGGGTCGTTTTGACCCTCTGCCTTTCCGATTTTATATCTTGATGTATAGTGAATGGATTTTAGTTTTGTTTATTGGGATTTGAAGTAGACTCGAGGGTATATATCTTATGTTTTATGCAAGATTTTTGGTGCATGTTTAGGGCACCATTTTTCTGTCAGATTAGGTCCTCTAGTTGAAATTCGGTCGTCTGATTTTGAATGGTCGCCCGAATCAAGAGATTTCGGTCGACTGAACCAGTTTTGGTATACCGAATTTGGCTTGAGTATTGACCGTTGACCCATTCGTTCGACTGATCCAGATCGGCCTACCAAACCAAGGATTTTCGACATACCGAACTTATTTTCGACATGCCGATTCTGGGCCCAAATGTGCTCATAAAATGTGTTTTCCGAGGGCTTTCTTGATTGCTGTGTTTTGTCCCTGTAAGATGGGATTGTGGGTCGTCAGTGGTGGTCCCTTGGTACACCTAATGCGTCGCTTTGGCGAGGTTTTGGAAGAATTTTTTAAAAGATATGAAAATGGTTTAGAAAATGGATTTCAAGGAATAGTTGGCTTGTTTTGGAAAAATGCTTTCTTTGTTTTCTCTGTGTGGGCCGAGACAGCGTGGGACCATGTCGTCGGGACCAAAGAATGTGATGACATTCTCGGGTGGTCGGGCGCGACTCCCTAGTTGAGGTCGGGGGTCGAGATACCTGAGGCTGAGGGGCGTCGGGTCTTGGAAGTATGAGACTCCTTGACTATCGTCTCAAGGCTAGGGTTGTGGTCTGCAGGTTGAGGTGTCTTGTGGCATGACGGGGAGGTATGATACTCCTACTGTCGCTGTGAGCACTGAGGCTCGGGTGTCGGCGGGTGTGGAGGTATGATACTCCCTCCTGAGCACCGTGTGTGGAGGACGCTGTGAGAAGGCGTACCCTGTGGTGGCCAATGTGGGTGGGACACGTGCCCCGAAGCTGGTAGCGTCCTGAGAGACAGGACAACCTTCCCAAGGAGGGGTTGACTTTGTGAGGGTTTTTTAGGTGGGAGAATCATGGGACAGTGATCGCTCCTGCATAGGGTGGCTTCATCGTGGTAGTGCAGAACACCGTGGTCGCTCCTCGATGGACTGCGTGTGGCTAGAGTTTAGTTGCCTGGCGCCGGGCTTCCCGACTCACTGTGTGTGGTTTTGGCCATTGAGGGCCTTTGCTTGTGGCTTTGGGCTAGTAGAGCCCCGGTTGTGGTTTTGGCCGGTATGGGCCTGGTTATGAGGTTTTGAGAAAAATGGTTTGCGAAATGAATTTAAAAAAAAAAGAAAATTGATTATAGTTTTGTTTTCCGCAGTTTTCGTGGGGTGCATACTGGATGACTTTGGTCACTCATGCGTTTTCCTTATGGTTTTGGTTTGTAGGTGCAGACATGCGATTGGTTTAGCGTAGTACATATAGATCAGAGTCTCTTAGCCGCACACACAGGTTCTTGGTAGTTAGATATTTACTGTTTAGCTTAAATTTTCCTGTAATTTAATTTGTTTAAATTATTGCGGAAAATTTGGGGCGTGACAGTCTATTTGCTTACGTGTTAGAATTCAATGTGCAAGTGATGAGTGCAAAATGAAACATGTGCAAAGGTGATGCAAGATGCATGAATGTAAAGAGAGTGGTGCATATGCAAATGCGATAAATGATGACTTTGCAAGGCGAGGATATGGATCCTGGTCACTGGTAGTACTTCCTTAGATAGCACGTATTCATTGACTCCGATTGTTCAATGTGGTCGATGTCCTCGAGGATTGTTACAACTCTAGAGAATATCTACTTAATGATATATGGATTGCATTGGGGAGGTGGATTGCCCACAAGACCAAGTCGCCTAACATAAAGCCCCTAGGCTAGACCTTCTTTTGATAGGATCTCACCATCCTCTTTTGGTGGCATTGAACATGGTGCATAGCCTACAGTCTGCGCTCATCAATGAGGTGTAGCTTGACGCAATGGTTTTCGACCCATTCCACTTCCTCTTGCTTGGCTTCCCCCAAGATCTTGAGTGACAAATTTTTAACTTCAATGGGTAAAATTGCCTCTATGCCATACACAAGTGTGAATAGGGAGTTGTTCCTGTTGAGGTTCCGACCGATGTTTTGTACACCTATAATGCATAAGAGAGCTTCTCGTGCTAGTCTTTGTGAGTCTTTGCCATCTTTTTCAAGATCTTGGTGAGATTTTTATTGGTAAACTCGATTACACCATTCATCTATGGTAGATAAGGGGAGGACCTATAGTGCATGATCTTGAAATTCTACAGATAATCCTTGATCCCTTTGGCTATGAAGTTCTTTCTATTGTCGGAGATAATGGCATTGTGGATACGGGATTCTGGGGAGGCACCTCATTTTTTGTTTTGTAGCCTCACTTGTGTACCTTTGGTTGTATCTGACTCCTTCACTCCACAGATGATGGAATCAGTGTGATTGCTACTCTCTGTCTGCTTTCGTTGGCCCTTGAGACGCCTAGGGAGATGTAAATATTGATGTGGGTTCAACTACCTTAGGACAATGCTAGTGCTGCCTAAGGGTACTCGTACTAGTGAGCTTCTTCTTCTTCTTCTTCTTTTCCTTGCAAAACAATATTAAAAAAAATAAAAATTAATAAAGTTTAGTAAGCAATTCAATAGAATAAATCACAGGTATGAAATAAAAGGAGAATACTTACCCAAGGGTTTTATCCCCTCGATTGCAACTAATGTTAATGCCTAGCTATGACTTGCAAAGTATGCATAAAAATGAAACATGCAAAATAAACCTCCCCTTTTTTTTTTATGATGTGTGTATGCAAAAATGAAAGGTGCCAATGTGACGTGGTTGGAATCAACAGAAGACTCAAGCTCAGAACCTCTCTACTCTCTCTTTCTTAGAATTTCAGTCTTTTGGATCAATGTGGTTGTCTTTGTCTCCTGATGGGTGGGGGTGCCTCTCTGAGGCATGAGAGGATCAAAAACGGTAAAAGAGTCCAAAATTGGCAAGATTGGACAACTACAAACAAAAGTATCCATTTCAGAGGTGTTGAACACCCAAATCTGGACATTCTATGTTAAACACCCAAAATGAGTTCAACACACTTACGAGTCACAACTATCTAATTAGGGAATATTCCATCAAATAATTAGGCAATTAATCACAAGTAAAGGCTAATTAACATTACACATGATTAGAGGAATTTCCCAAAAAAAGGAAACAATTTGAATTCAAAATTTTCCAAAGAAAGAAAGTAGTTGATGTGGCGTTGTTGAGTTGTTGGTGTAAAACACCTAGATTTGGGAGTTCAACGTTGAACGCCCAAAATCACCCTTTCGACACCCTCAGGCTAAAAACTTACCAAATTTAGATGCCAGGTCAAATGTGGGTCAAACGAATCATTAATGAGCTAATAAAGACCTCTAAATAAGACAAGAAGATTTGTTGATAATGATAATGATTTATGTTAAGTCTAAAAAAGGAAAGTATGACAAAAATGGGAAGCAAATGACCTTGAGGTGTTGTACACCAGAAGTTGAGAGTTCAACGTTGAACGCCCAATTTTGGGTGTTCAATGACCTAAACTAGCAAAAGGTTTCTAAATATGAATGAAGTATGCTATGGTGCAATGGGATTTAATAAAAATAAACGAGTGTCAAAATGAGATATCTACAGATTACCCCTCCTTGAAGATGGTTTCGACATGCAACTAGCTTCAAGGCTTGACGATATTCTCGTTGGGCACGACTCAGGGGTTTTTTTAGGGGGGAATAAGATCCAACACCTGCTGCCACTAGGTTGGATAAGAGATTAAGTTGATAAATGATCCAACACTCGGGGATTTTGAGTCAAATGAGGGATTGAGTTGGATAAGGAAAAAACACTCAAAAATTCTGGTTAGAATGAGTTAGATAAAGGATCCAACACTCGGGAAAATTTGCATAAGGATTGAACTAGATAAGGATCCAACACTTTGAGAATTTTGATCAAAATAATGATTGAGCTAGATAAATGATCCAACACTCAGGCATTTTGGGTTGAATATGGGATCGATTTGGATAAAGATCCAACACTTGAGGAATTTTGCTTTAGATAAAGGGTCGAGTTGGATAAGGGATCCGACACTCAAGAATTTTGATCTAGAGAGACATGACCTCTAGTGTTGCCTAAGAGGGTCAAACTATGAAGGCACGCAAAATGACCAGCATTTGGGTGAGGAAGTCTAAAGGGGATAACCAGCACTCGGACGAGGAAATCCTAAAGGAGATTGCAATAGACAACATCACTCGGGAGGGAAGTCTAAAAGAGGATAACTAGCACTTAGGCGAGGAAATCCTAAAAGGTATCCGAAAAAGACAACCGACACTTGGGCGAGAAAGTCTAAAAGAGGATAACCGACACATGAGTGAGGAAATCCTAAAAGATATTGAAATGAGACAACCAACACTTAGATAAGGAAGTCTAAAGAGGATAACTGACACTTGGGCGAGGAAATCCTAAAAGATATTGGAAAGACAATTGACACTCTGACAAGGAAGTCTAGAAGAGGATAATCGGCACTTGGGCGAGGAAGTCTAAATAGGATAAGTGACACTTGGGTGTGGAAATCATAAAAAGGAATTGAAAAGACAATTGACACTCAGGTGAGGAAATCTAAAAAGGATAACTGGTACTCCTGCGGGAAAATCCTAAAAAGGGATTGAAAAGACAATCAACACTTTAGCGAAGAAGTTTAAAGAGGTTAACCAACACTTTGGTGTGGGAATCCTAAAAGGAATTGAAAAGAGATAACTGGCACTTAGACAAGGAAGTCTAAAAGGATAACTAGCACTCTGGAGAGGAAATCCTAAAAGGTATTGAAAAGAGACAACTGACACTTGGGCGAGGAAGTCTTAAGAGGATAACCGACACTCTGGCATGGAAATCCTAAAAGATATTGAAAGAGACAACCGACACTTGGGCAAAGAAGTCTAAAGAGGATAACCATCACTCTGGCAAGGAAATTCTAAAAGATATTGAAAAAGACAACCGACACTTGGGTGAGGAAGTCTAAAAGGATAATCGACACTCTGGTAGGGAAATCCTACAAGGTAATTTGAAAGAGACAACCAGCACTCTGGCAAGGATGTCTAAAAGAGGATGATTGACACTCTGGTGAGGAAATCCTAAAGGTATATGAGAGAGACAATCGGCACTCTTGCGAGGAAGTCTAAAAAGGATAACCAGTACTTCGACAGGGAAATCCTAAAGAGGTAATTGAAAGAGACAACCGACACTCTGGCAAGGAAGTCTAACAAGGATAACCAGCACTCTGGTAGGGAAATCCTAAAGGGGTAATTGCAAAGACAACCTGCACTTGGGTGAGGAAATCTAAAAGTGGATGACCAACACTCTTACGGGGAAATCCTACAAGATATTGAAAAAGACAACCAACACTCGAGTAGGGAAGTCTAAAGAGGCTCTAGCAGGGAAGTCTAAAGAGGATAACAGATACTCGGGCGAGGAAATCCTAAACAAGGATTGGAAAGACAACCGACACTCTAGCAAGGAAGTCTTGGGAAGATTGGACATAATGAAGGGATAGAGTAGGACAAAGATCATGCTAGATAAGGATCCAACACTCAAGGAATTTGGCCGAGAGACATGGCCTTAGGTGTAACTTGAAGGGGGGTCAAAAAGAAAGACTAAGCCTTAGGCGTAACCTAAGGTGGTCAAGAAGGACGCGAGACAACCAACATAGGAGTAAGGAAGTCTAAGGAAGGTTGGAGATGGTCAACTTTGTCGACCACTCAAATGCAATATGATGCAACGTAATATGCTTTGCATGGATGCATGCTAGCAGAAATGCAGGAAGGGTGGTTTTGACATGCAATGCATTACCTTGAATAGTGAGGTTCCTTCATCACGGCCTACTTTGATTTATATATCGAGATGGCTTACGATTTGACTCATCATTTAGAGTAGACTGACACATGAATGCAGTTTGTCATAGTCGGGTGCCCTTTCATTGAGTGTAGCCTTCACTCTCCATATGGACCGTCGACTTATGACACATAAGCTAGTGAGCAAGAGGTCTATGATGTTCTCAGATGTCGGATAAAGGGGGTTGACCTCCTCTCGACTAGTTATGCTGGCTTTATTTCTCTAGTCAGATACCAACGTTCTCATGTATATTTTAACTTGTAGAAGCCTTTGGAATTGACATTTGCTTGCTGATCAGGACTCTTGTCTGCAGAGTTCGTGACCAAAGTTACCTCCAGGTATTTTTCCTCTATGGTGCTCCTTGCTCCCAGTCCAAAGAAAGATAGTAAATAGTGATGGACATGGACTGCTTAAGATAAACTAAAGTGGAAGATAATAAGTCTGGCCTCACCTTTCTTTGTCTAATTGAAGATGACCAACCTAGTGGAAAAGGTCAAAACACGATGTGGGATCACAATTGTCCTAATTTTTTGCTTCATAGGCCATACTTATTATCAATTTCATGAGGTGGTGTTGGTTTTTTTTTTGATTTTTTGTATTGATTTTTTTGTGTTTTCTATTTTTTGGATTTTCTATTTTTTTTGGATTTTTTTGGTTTTCCTATTTTTATTTGATTTTTTTGGTTTTTGGTTTTTTTTGCTCTTTTCTTTTTGTATTTTCTATTTTCTATTCCTTTGGTTTTTGTATTTTCTATTTTTTTAGAGAAGGAAAATCTTCCAAGAAATTGGGAAAAAGGAAGACTTTGTGGGTAGAAACCTTGATAATTAGAATCCTTGCGCATTTCCAAACTAAAAGATGCTTCAGGCTTCCTCGATACTGATTGCCCCTAGTCCTAGGTTCCTGTCCCTTGCCTTTTGTAGTGCAGGGTGTGGGGAGAAAGTTAGTGTCTTATCTTCTTTGGCTTGACTAGGTGTTCTAAATCCCCTAGTCCAAGGATGAATCCTACTGTGCTTTTTGAATCCCCCCCCTTTTTTTTTCTGTTTTGACTTTAGACAACTTCTTTGCTATCGTCTTTTTACTCATTTCGTTTTGGACAGCTTCTTTACTGTCATCTTTTCCCACTTTTTTTTTTTTGTCAATGGATAGCTTCTTTGCTGCCTTCTTTTCTTCATTTTTTTCATTTCTTTCCTTTTCTTTTGGTAGGAGTCTACCCATCATTGTTTATTGAGATTTTATACTCTGATAGTGCACCTACTAAGCGACAGCGGTCTCACCCCCATTTTAAGTATTTGGTTAAGAGATATTTATTGTTGATGGATCGAATCACTCCTTTTGGATACACTGCCCTCTTTTTGCGTTTCTAGGTTTGGCCTTGGACATCTATCCAATCGCAACTTATTAAGATTTACGTTCTGATAGCATGTCCGGCTCAGAAAAACGGGAACTCTTGAAGGCTGGCCTCCATCTCAGTGTCAGGCACTTAAGCGCCATTTTTGACTGTCTGTTTGCAAAAGTGACCCATTCTTCATCTAGCTTCATGCTCTCTTTGCTTAAGTCGTGGAAAGTTGGCTTCGACGCAATCTTGTGTTGATACTTGGTTAAGAAGCATTCCTTGATCTTGTCAAAGCTACTGAGCTCTTCATTTGATAGGGTCATGAACCAGCCCATGGGTTCGACTTCTAATGAATAAAAGAAGAGGTGTATGATAAGCCCCAAGTCGTGGAAGCATGGGGCAAACTCCATTTGAAACAGAATGATGTGGTCATATGGATTAGTGGTCCCATCAAACTTCGAAGTCTTTGAGTATTTAAAGCCAGGAAGGAGCTGAAATGAGGGAAATTTACTCATGTCAAAGGTTAGGGGAGCTTGTGTCTAAACCCCTAAAGAATTCAAAATCTTCCTCATTTCACAAAACACTACGAGGAATTTCGCCACGAGCTCAAAAATCCGTAAAATAAAAAAATGAAAAGATTACAAAGGAAAAGAAGAAGAAAGAAGAGAAGGCTCACCTAACATGGGGGCACTTTCAGTCGTCTCACCGTGATTGCTAAACTATGGATACAAGATTTTGGGGAGGCACCTCGTTTTTTGTTTTGTGGCCTTGCTTGTGACTCTTTGGTTGTATCCGACTCCTTCACTCCACCGATGATGGAATTGGTGTTATCGCCACTTTCGGTTTACTTTCGTTGGCCCTCAAGATGCTTGGGGAGATGTGAGTATTGATGTAGGTTTAGCTACCTTAGGACAGCACTAGTGCTGTCTAAGGGTGACTCTACTGGTGAGCTTCTTTTTCTTCTTCTTTTCCTTGCAAAACAATATTAAAAAAAATTGTGGATTAATAAAATGTAGTAAGAAATACAACAGAATAAATCACAGGTTTGAAATAAGAGGAGAATACTTACCCAAGGCGTTTTATCCCCCTGATTGTAACTAATGTTAATGCCTAGCTACGACATACAAAGTATGCATAAAAATGAATCATGCAAAATGAAAAAAAAGACCCTTTTTTATGACGTGGGTATGCAGAAATGCAAGGTGCCAATATGACATGGTTGGAACCGGTAGAAGACTCAAGTTTAGAACCTCTCTACTCTCTCTTTCTCAGAATTTTGGTCTTCTAGCTCAGTGTGGACGTCTATGTTTCCTGATGGGTGTGGGTGCCTCTCTATTTATAGAGGCACGGGAAGATCAGAAATGGTAAAAGGGTCTAAAATTGGCATGATTGGACAGCTGCAAACAAAACTTTCCATTTTAAAGGTGTTGAACACCCAAATCTGGGCATTCTACGTTAAACACCCAAAATGAGGAGTTCAACACACCTAGGAGTCATAGCTATCTAATAAGGGAATAATTTATCAAATAATTTGACAATCAATCACAATTAAAGGCTAATTGACGTTACACATGATTAAAGGAATTTCCCAAAAAAGGAAACAATTTGAATTCAAAATTTTCCAAAGGAAGAAAGTGGTTGATGTGGCATTGTTGAGTTGTTAGGTGTAGAATGCCTAGATTTGGGAGTTCAACGTTGAATGCCCAAAATCACCCTTTCAATACCCTCAGGCTAAAAACTTACCAAATTTAGTTGTCAGGTCAAATATGGGTCAAACAAGTTATTTAATGAGGTAATAAAGACCTATAAATAAGGTAAGAAAATTCGTTGATAATGATAATGATTTACGTTAACTCCAAAAAAGGAAAGTTTGACAAGAATGGGAAGGAAATGACTTGGAGGTGTTGTACACTAGAAATTGGGAGTTCAACATTGAACGTCTAGTTTTGGGAGTTCAACATTGAACACCTAGTTTTGGGAGTTCAACGACCTAGACTAGCAAATGGGCTTTTGGAGAGTATTTGAGCTAAGTAAAAGGCTTCTAAAGATGAATGGAGAATGCTATGGTGCAATAGGAGTTAATAAAAATATAGGAGTGCCGAAATGAGATATCTACAAGCATGTGGGACCCTGTACAGGGCTATGACGTTATTTCTAATGAAGTTTTCTATTACCACGGCAGTAACTATTTTGTAGGAGGCTGCTTCCACCCATTTTGTGAAGTAGTCAATCGCTACCAAGATGTAACGATGATCGTTAGAGGCTGCAAGATAGATGACTCTAATGACATCTATTCCCTAGGTCGAAAAGGGCCATGGCAACATACTGTGCAACTGTTGTAGGGGAGCATGGATGAAATTCCCTTGGATTTAGTAACTATGGCACCTACGCACGAACTGACAACAATCCACCTACATGGTTGACCAGAAGTAGCCTTATAATATGATGTTTTTGGCTAAGAGCACTCCATTCATATGTGGGCCATAGGTTCTTGCGTGTATCTGAAGCATCATGGTGTTGGCCTCCTTCTTGGCCACACATTGTAATAGCACCTAATTTAAGGATCTCCTATATGGGTGTCCTGCTCCTAGCACATACTTTAATGCCAAGTGTGTCATGGTTTTCCTGTCTGCGATAGAGTTGCTAGATGAGAGATTCCCTGATTCTAGGAAGACTTTGAGGTCATGGTAACATGGAGACTCCTTTGCTATATCCGCTTCCTTTATGCTCATGCAGTGGGCTAGTTATTCTACACAAGTGACTGATACATCGACTGTGTAATCATCTAGTATCGAGAACCAAGATGCTAAGGTTGCTAATGCGTCTGCATGGGCGTTCTTGTCTCTATTCATGAAGAAGAAGCGAATCTCTTCAAACTCTTCAATAAGCTTCAACAGATACTTGTGGTTAGGTACGAGTTTTGGGTCCTAGGTCTTCTAATCACCATTGACTTGAGAGATGACTAGCATTGTGTCACCATGTACCTGTAACTTTTGTGCACCATGCTTGAGCATGACCTACAGTCTTAGGATGCATGCTTCATATTCTGCCTTGTCATTGGTGCATTCGAAGGTCAATTTTCTTGCGAATAGGGTCAACTATCCCCGTGACATCGATAGTACTACACCAATGCCTCTGCCTATTTTATTGACAGCACCATCGAAGTGTAGATGTCCCTGCCCTGCATGCATTCAAATGTGCTAGTGGGTGTTGTGGAAGCATGAATGCACGTTGATGAGTACCCTTATATATTCAAAACGAACCATGGATGCCTATGCTCATATCCCCAACCCCATGGGTTGCCATCGACCACCATGGAGCTCCACAGCCATGGGACGAGGCTGTAAGCTCCGATGTGCCATTCTGTGGCCCTATGGGATGGAGGACGAACTTAGAAATGCAATGAAAGAGTGGTGTAAGTGCATATGCATGAGCTCACGTCCACTACAATCACGATGCATGCAATGGTGAAGTGATAAGACAACACAAAAAAAAAAGAACCCAATGAACCCATACCCTATGACACTATACAAGGAAGGGATGCAAAAACATTCATGAAATACAAACAAAGTAAAAAGGAAAAGACATCATGAAAGCCCTATGCAACATCTTCTCCACTTCCTATCCCTATCTCATGCAACAGAGATGCAGTATTGATGCAAAATGAAATAAAGAAGCATATAACATGGATGCATGCAAAATAAAATAGCCAAGGCATGCATATAACAACGATGCAAAATAAAATAATGAAGCTACATGACATGCATATAACATGGATGCATGCAAAATAAAATAGTCAAGTCATGCATATAACAAGAATGCAAAATGAAATAATGAAGCTACACGGCACGCATGTAACATGGATGCATGTAGACCCACAAACAAGTATTGAATCCTACCGAGGTAAAAGAAGTTGAGTTTTGTAAGGAATAATGGCTGGTTACCTGTGTTGGTAGGTTGGATGTCCCTTCTGGTGTCGGCGGCTTACGTTGGCTCTCGGAGGTCTGGCGAGTGGTGAGAGTTAGATGACAGTGAGTGCTGGAAGTGTGGGCTTCTCAGATGGCATTGGGATTGCTTGTGCAAAGCAGAGGAATGCACGAAGGCTTGAGAAGACAATGCCGTGGGTGCTTGCTGTTGTGGAGGCTTGGGTGCAAGGTTCTCCTTAGGTGTGGAGTGATGGAGAAGGAGGACATGAGGTGCTACTAGTTGGGTTACTATGATGGGCTGTTGGTTGGGTTGTAGTAGTGGGGAAATGGTATTAGGTAGGTTTTGGTGTTGGGGTAGGTTCTAGTGTTGGGAAATGTCTCGTCACAATTGTAGTAAGCTCTTCCAAAGAAATCTGTTGACAAATGGTTGTAAATAAGGGTGTTTATAGAGGGCAACTTAGGAGAAGTAACACAAAAAGTAGATTCCTCAGAACCCTATGTTCAGTCATCCAATAGCCCACATGGAAGCTGTAGACACCCCAATTTTGAGCTCATTTGGTAGCAGGCTCCTCCGGTTGATGCTCTGGTCGCAACCACCAGAACCCTAGCTCACACAAGCCCAATTAGGTTCACACTAACCCACATGACCTAATAAAA
>JAMKQA010024509.1:0-17488 GCA_024699735.1 Posidonia australis
ACAAATTTTCGATCATCAAATGGGGGTTGCCGAAAGTGGCCAAATGGCCAGTTGACTCAGAGGGCAGAACAAAATTAACCGGTTCAAACCGATTAACCTGGAAGAGAACGTCGGTAGGCCTAGGCTCAAAATGAACCGTCCGCGGGGTTAAAGCTGAAATAGATTCAACCTTCTCCATGTCTTCTGCTAGGACAACAACAACACTGTTATCTCAACAGAATTTAATCATACGATGGAGGGTTGAGGGGATGATCTGATGCTTGTGCAGCCAAGGGCGCCCAAGCAGGAGGTTGAAAGAGGATTCAATGTCAACGACGTAGAATTCTACGTCGAAGGGAGCTGTTCCTATAGTCAAAGGGATGATAAGAATCCCGAGCACATCATGGTGCGTATTATCAAAGGATGTCATTCCCTTCACTGTTGGTGTGATATCCTCGAACTTGAATCCGATTGCACTTGCTGTGCGCAAGGGGCAGACATTAAGGCCTGCACCGTTATCCACCAGGGTGAGAGGAATGCGAAAACTCTGATACTGCGCGGTGATGAACAGGGGGGAGTTATGGTTAATGCCTGAAGGAGGGAGCTCAAGATTGGAAAAGGAAATGACCTGAGGTGCCGCAATCATCCCTATCATACTCTCCAGGGTGGTAGGCTCTATGGTCTGAGGGACACGGGCTGCCTAGAAAACCTTAAGGAAAGCTTCCCTATGTTCAGCTGACGTATGGATCAAATCCCAAATGGAAATGTCAGCTTGAACCTTCTTCAGCTGGGCGGTGATGTCAACTAAAGGCTGGCTGTTACTGGGAGGATTCGAATAGGTTGCCCTAGGCATGGGTGGTTGAGGCTGGGCAGGAGCTGCTGTTACAAATGTGGACAACCTAGGTGGCTGGTTAGGGGTTGGGGTTAAGGGGTTGAGGGCTTTTGTTAAAGTTTAATGCCTGGAAAACATTATTTTAAATGTTCACGAGGACAAATGCAATATTTTCAGTTAAAACTTTATTCGAATGATTTTAGAAAAATGAATGGAGGACCTATTTGTAATAAAAGGACTAAAGTGTAATACGAAAAGGACCTAAATGCAAGGAAAACACAGTTTCAAAAGTTTATTAAAATAAATGTTTTTATGTCTTTTTAAATGAAAAAGAAACAACGGTCACTGGCGACGGAGCTCCGCCACTGCCGACCGTCGGAGGGGGCACACACGGCCTTCCCGTGGCCTGATCTGAGATTAGACCTCACGGGAAGCAAGAAAGGAGTGAGAGGAGAGGATCCAATGGAGTGGATCAGGGATCAATCAGTGGGAGTGGTCCTTCCACCTCCCTCGCCGTTGAGGAGCTTTGGCGACGGCGTCGGGGAAGAAAGGGCCTCTGGAGGGCAGCGACGTGGTGTTCCAACGGTTGCGGAGGCATCTTGGAGCATCAGGGAGTGTCCCCACGCTTCTTCTGGAGCGCAATGGAGGCTGATGGAGCAAGGAAGGGGATCGTCTGTCGTTGCCGGGGCCTCCTCCGGCAGGCAACGTCGCTGTAACGATCCAGAGCTCGAGGCGAGGTTCTAGAAGCTCTGGAGGCCTCGCTGGACACGGTGGAGGGCTCCTAACTGACGGAGGTACACGGCGCAGTGGGTGGCACGCAGTCCTTCTCTAGAGGAGTCGTCTTCTCTAGCGACGACGTCTTTGGGAGTATTCTCCGGCGATCTCGTGCAGAGCTGTTTGGAGGTGATGGTGCGGCGATCCAGGGAGCGGAGAAGCTCAAGGATGACTAGAGGAGGAGGAGAGGAAGCTCGAGGGCCAAGGCGGTGCCCTAGATCGTTCCCCCCACCTACATCGCCGAAAAACGGAGACAGCGAGCTCCAAGGAGTAATTCTGACCTCTGAATTGCTCGGAAACAATCCAGAAAGAGAGAGGGGACTCTAGGAAGCTATATTCGAAACTAAAAGAGGTCTGAGGATAGCGTACCTAACCTGACGACGCGAGGCTTCTTCTCAGCTCGCCGGAGTGTTTGAATTCTCCTCCTCTCCTTCCCGCAAGTCTCCCTTTCTCTCTGGAATTCACTGGCACTCTGAGTTCTCTCTCATTCTCGCCAAAATTTCTCCAAACTCTGCCTCTACCCTTCCTTATATAGGTGAGGAAACCCTAACGACCCAACCCATAACAAGCTTTCACCCGCGTAACAGAATGACTAACCACCTACCAAACTCACTAACTAAGCTAACACTCCCCTTAACAGACCGAACAGACTACTAAACGGTTGCCTCCTTGCTGTCCCCTTGGTTGCCGACAGGGATGAACGCCGATCCAGGCTTCGCCGCCGGCTGATCTAGTGGTTGGAGATGCTCTGGTGGCTACTAGTCTGATGGGCTGAAGAAGATGGGCTACTGATTGAAGTAGGCTCGTGGGATCATGATGAAATCAGGGAAGAAAAATGAATTTGAAAGGTGAATTGAGAGGAGGAGATGGGTTCAGTGCGAAGAAGAAGATGGGTGTGAAATTTGTATGTTTTTTGGCAGAAAAACATTAGTAAATGAAGAAGGAGAAATAATGTGTTGGGTTGGAAGAAAAAATGGGTTAAGTTGTTTATGGGGGCCTTTATGGGCTTTGGGGCTAAGGTGGACTCAATTGGGCTTATGTGGGCCTTGTGGGCCTCCATGGGCCTATGTGGGCTTCAATGGGCCCAAATGAATTAAATGGGCCCAAATAGGTTAAATGGGCCTAAATAGGACTTGTGGGCCCAAGCGGGCTCAAATAGGATTTAATGGGCCTATGTGGGCCTTGTGGGCCTCCATGGGCCTAATGGGCTTCAATTAGGGTTAGAGCTCAGCCACCACATCTCCATCATGCAAAATTGGGAAATTGGGGTGTCTACAGATGTCCTTCCCTGAGCGAGGTCGGAGGACGAGTAGAACAGAGACCGATGGTCAGGGTTGACAAAGACACCCCACTTGTAGCCATAAGCAAAAGTTAGAGTTATCCATCGGCAACTAGCCACTAGTCTGTGAACGCACTAGAGGTCCCATCGCCATAGCCAAAGCCAAATAGAGAAACAAAAACAAAAGACCAAAAAATGGCAAGTTGACGACCAATCAGCTCCTAAAAGACATGGCTGATTATCACACTTGTCGAGAAAAGCGCTGGACAAGACTCACAGCACTTGCCGACCAGGAAGGGACTAGTCACAGAAGTTATCCGGGTAGTTCGGGCTACCAGCCCACAGGGAGGTAAATCAAAGGTGAAAAGGGGGACACTATGATTCATCCTAATAGAACGAACCGTGGATGGAAAAATTCAAATGTAAAAGGAACACTAGGATCTGTCCCATTGGAACGAACCGTGGATGGGAAAATCTAAAATGTAAAAGGAACACTAGGATCCGTCCCATGGGAACGAATCGTGGATAGGAAAATCTCAAATGGAAAAGGTACACCAGGATCCATCCCATTGGAACGAACTGTGGATAGGAAAATCTCAAATGTAAAAGGAACACCAGGATCCGTCTCCTTGGAACGAACCGTGAATGGGAAAATTCAAATGCAAAAGAACACCAGGATCCGTCCCATTAGACGAACCGTGGATGGGAAATTCTCAAATGTAAAAGGAACACCAGAATTCGTCCCACTGGAACGAACCGTGGATAGGAAAATCTCAAATGTAAAAGGAACACCAGGATCTGTCCCATTGGAACGAACCGTGGATAGGAAAATCTCAAATGTAAAGGAACACCAGGTTCCGTCCCATTGGAATGAACCATGGATAGGAAAATTTAAATGTAAAAGGAACACCAAGATCTGTCCCACTGGAACGAACCGGGGATAAGAAAATCTCAAATGTAAAAGGAACACCAGGATCCATCTCATTGGAACAAACCATGGATAGGAAAATCTCAAATGTAAAAGAACACCTGGATCCGTCCCATTGGAATGAACCGTGGATAGGAAAATCTCAAATGTAAAGGAACACTAGGATTCGTCCCATTGAACGAACCGTGGATAGGAAAATCTCAATTGTAAAAGAACACCAGGATCCGTCCCATTGGAACGAACTGTGGATAGGAAAATCTCAAATGTAAAGGAACACCAGGATCTGTCCCATTGAACGAATCGTGGATAGGAAAATCTCAAATGTAAAAGGAACACTATGATCCGTCCCATTGGAACGAACCGTGTATAGGAAAATCTCAAAATGTAAAGGAACTCGAGGATCCATCCCATTGGAACGAACCGTGGATAGGAAAATCTCAAATGTAAAGGGACACCAGGATACGTCCTATTGGAACGAACCGTGGATGGGAAAATCTCAAATATAAAGGAACATCAGGATCTGTCCCATTGGAAAGAACCGTGGATAGGAAAATCTCAAATGTAAAGGAACACTAGGATCCGTCCCATTGGAACGAACTGTGAATAGGAAAATCTCAAATGTAAAGGAACACCAGGATCCATCCTATTGGAACGAACCATGGATAGGAAAATCTCAATTGTAAAGGAATACCAGGATCCGTCCCATTGGAACGAACCGTGGATGGGAAAATCTCAAATGTAAAGGAACACCAGGATCCATCCCATTGGAACGAACCGTGGATAGGAAAATCTCAAAATATAAAAGAACACTAGGATCCTTCCCATTGGAATGAACCGTGGATAGGAAAATTTCAAATGTAAAAGAACATCAGGATCCGTCCCATTGGAACAAACTGTGGATGGGAAAATCTCAAATGTAAAGGAACATGCCATCTTTTCTGACATAGAAGTTGTGAAGACTTCCTTCGTCCAGATTGAGGCAATAAAACGAGATACTCGATTATTATCTGGGTGGTCCCTAGTGCCAAGTCGACAGGCAAAAGAAAGTAGAGTCTAGCACTAGTCTTGCACATGTTCTCAGGGTGGTGATCTTCATTCTGCATCAACCATGATCAATCAATCAAGATCATCTCTGGTTCTCTTGGAGCCTGAGGTTTTGGCAAAGAGCATATGACTTGGGGTGGCGCTGTAGATTGGCCAGATCTCTTCGACTTCGGCTTCATAATCTGCTGTGCAACTCTTCCCCTCTACGACTTCAAGATCTTTTGATCGCATGGAGCCACTGAGTAGGCGAGATAGCTCCCTAGTCACAGTGTAGGAGCTCAGGGGGTATTCTTTGAATCGCGCTGGCATTTTCCCATGAGCAAGAGAATCCTGCTGGTAACCGAACTGCCACATAACACCGATTGAGTGATATTCCACTCCACCAGTAAACCCCGGCAGGACGATAAGCTGCATGTCAGTTGTGTTAAAAAATGGCTCAAAGTTGTAAGAAGCCGAAGGAATAATGCGCCAGATGATCTTCTGCTCTGCCAAGCTTTGTAATCTCTCGTACACCTTCTAAATGGAGGTGAGTGTGAGTGCATGGCCGCTTTGACAATAGGATTCGATGGCTGATCTTGCGGGCGAAAGGCTGCTACACCCAGATGTGCAGCCATCCATACCTGTACAAAAGCTCCATAGCCAAAAAAATGCCGGTAGCGCCGCAGTGATCGGTCTAGTGCCCGATACATTTCTGCCAGGATAACCGGAACCAGATCTACTTGCCGGGTGGCAATTTCCAAAGCAATCTCAGCGACTTCAATACCCACAACCATCCGACCATGGCTGAAGATCAGCTCTCCCAGGAAGCGGACAACAAAGCCTTTCAACCGTAGATCATCGCCTAGGGAGGTGCGCATTCCGGCCACTTTGTCAAAGTAAGCTAATTTCAGCATGGGAGAGAATCCATCTGAACAAATGAGCTAACAACCACATTCAGCAATTGCTAGGCCAGTTAGCTCACACAAGACTGAGGAATACCCATCATGCCGCATGAACACGGTGGGTCCCAGGAACCTTTGTAGACAACAAATTCTGTGGACCTCCTCCACGGTTGGGGTCAGTTCGATCCTCCCAAAGCGGAATACATGATGATCCAGCTTCCAGAATCGAGCAGCTGCACACAGAAAATAATGAGAAACCTCCACCTTTGCAATATCCAAAAGCTTTGTAGAGATTCCCCAAATCCGCAGCTTGTCACGATCACTTTCAGTTAACTGTTTGATCTAAGCCTGGAGAACATCTGAGCACTGTGTGGGCAGAACCATTGTGGGGTAACCCATGATCTGTAAGGCACCTCAGCTTTTCTTAGCTCAGCACTCTTCGAAAGGGAAAAAATGATCTCCTGTAGGACATGATCAAAACATTGTTCTTTAAAAACAGATTTCCACTTTGCTTCGTTCAACAGCACCAAGCAGAACCAAAGTAGACAGATAAAAGCTGAAATGGTATTGAAAGAATAAGAGAAATTGGCCCCGAACTGAAGACTGCAACTAACCGAATAGGGAGTTGCTGAACAAAATAATCCTGTGCACAACCCTAATGGAAGGTCTTGGTTTCCCAACTGGTTTTAACCAAGTACCCGAGTAATGAGATATGACCAGCAAATCTGGGGAATTGGAACTATTGGATGACTGTGCCTCCCGACCGACCATTGGGGATCTTCGACCTGTAGAGCAGCTGATACGCCCCTGGTCGAGTGTTGGCTCAAAGCGTGTAACCATAGGATAGCTGACATGCCCCCGGTTGACATGGATGACTCTTAACCAATCAGAGCAGCTTACATGCCCCTGGTTGAGTACTGGCTCAGTGTGTCTAACTATAGGGCAGCTAACATGCCCCTGGTTTGACATAAATGGCCCTAACCAACGAGAGTAGCTTACATGCCCCTGGTTTAGGCGATGTCCTCTTGATTCTCTCGAATTGAAAGTCGTTGTCACATTCAAGACAAGAGAGCCAAGTAACACTCTGCGACGTTTATTAGGATGATGTTTACACGAAGAAATGTATGCATGCTAAATGATTTGTTGGATCTTATTGGTTCCCTCAACATTGGGATGCCTATTGCCAAGTACAAAGGATTGGCAACTCCAGACCTCACGAGACTCTATCCAAGCCCTTAGTTGTTGGGTGACTCTTTGGAAATGGGTCACTGTGTTTTGGGCTCCATTCCAAACCCCACTGGACCATACCCATGCTTTTTTATTTTAATTATTCTTTATTCTTTCTCCCTCATAGGCGTATGGGTTCACCTTATCCCTGGCTTGGAGGTAATAGGTACCTGGTCTATGGTGGGGAGCTGCTGCTTGTTTAAAGGATTGGCTAGGCCTTTTTGGACATTTCTCCCATGTATTCACTCCAACTCCTCTCCAAGATAAACTAGAGGGAGAGAGCTACCCGCCATGCCTCTCTCTTTAGGGCGGACTTCTATCTGCGACTTCTGACTTCTTATTCTTTTATGCCCTTTCACAGATTTATATATATTTTCATTTCTCACTCTCTCATTCTCACCCCTAACATTTTATCTCCCTCTAGGAGGTGTAGGGTCCCTGAAGAGTTTGGATACTTCACCCAATTCACAACGAAAGGTGGCTCCCTCACTCTTTAGGTTCCTGAGGAGGTGCTACACATTCCCCACATTGGCAAGCTTATTCCGCCTATCATCATTGGGCTAAGATACTTGCATGTACTGATGCAAGCAAACTACGCCCTATATATGCATATACTGCATGAGAATTAGTGTGTTGTGATGCAAAGCTACATGGATGTAGGAAGAGCATGGATTTATGCATGCGTGGAGGAAAGTGTTGATGTCGCAGAGTGAGGACACATCATTTATGATCAATGATAGTACTTTTTCAGGTAGCATGAATTAACTGGCTCCGACTGTTCGATGCAATCCATGTCCTCAAGGATAACAGCCCCTAATGGTGTTTCAAAATGGTCACTGTATCCCTAGTTTTCTTGTATGCACCCTTGATGATTCCTGGCTTTGATATTTTTGAGCTTGTATCTGACTATTCTACCTCTGATGAACAAAAGCTCTTACTATCATGCTGTCTCTATACAGCATGTGCAACAAGTGGGCAACTGTCCTTTGTCTGACTGATGTGAGTGCTGTCGCCCGAGTTCCCTCCTGAGCCTAGCTCAGGATCTTCTTTTTTTGGACCCCACTGCTCAAGTGGGGCCAGGTCTGATAGTACCACCTAGACCCGCCTCTCGACTGATAGGAGATAAACTCCTCTAGTCTAGCGCTCAAAGACTTGTTCTCTTCAAGGGTCAGGATTGCAGACTGACCCGGTGCAACTGCTAGTTCCTCTGTTTCCTTGATCATTACCGCCTTCCCCTTCTTGCGCCTCAGTTCATTCTACACATCCTCGGCCAGTACTGATAACTGCTCTTGAAATAGAACTTCTAGATCACTGAGCATGTTATCCACCTGAGCTAGCACGACATCTCCCTCCTCTTCATCGGAAGCGAAATCAACATAGTACGCGTTGGTAGTCCTCAACACCTCAGGTTCTAATTCTGGCTGTACTGGCTGTAATCCCCTCAAAACTGACTATCGCTCTGAAGTTGTTACTACTGATTCCGCCCCTACTGCATCCCAAACTGCAGTCAGATTGGTAGGCAGACCTTCTGCTGACTCTGGAGGCGGCAATGGTAGCATGGCTATCCCTGAGGACACGAATGATGTTGAACCCATTCTGAAATCCCTAATTTCCCCTTCCGAGTAGTAGTCCTCTATGCATACCCATTCTGGCTCACTGATCAGCTTATTTGGCTCGGGCTCTGCAAGCATCAATCTCTGATTGGGATCTTGCAATCCTGCACAAACAAAATTGTTTAAATCTCATGGAATAATGAGCTTTTGAAATTTACGACGCTTTGTATATCTATCTTGCGGCTTGCGTTCGTATCGCAGTCCTTCAAACTTGTGTCTTCTCTCCGCGGCAATTGGTTCTGCGATTCCTTGGCCATTCCACCCAAGAGGTGCCCCTTTCTCGTACCCCCATCTTTGACACAAATTCTCGACCATCGAAAGGGGTTGCTGAAAGCGGCCAAATGACTAGCACGCTCGAGAATCGGAATAAAATTGACCGGTTCAAAAAGGTCGACGCGGTAGAGCACATCAAAGGGTCTGGAGTCAAAACGAACAATATGGAGCAAGACTAAAGAGACTGTAGAATTAGAAGGCTCAATGAAGGATTGACTCAGATGATAAAAGAATCGATCTGAGACATCATGGATAAGGCAAGAAGGATCAAAAGGCTCTACCTCATCTGAAGAAAGGAAATGCACTCCTTAGGTTCCTGGTGCATGTTCAGGCAAAGGCTAGCTGACTATGTTGCTAGATGTGGATGTAGATGAGTGAGGTGTCCATGCAGCGGGCCTAGGCTCTGCCTCCTGTGTGTTAATGGTATTAGCCTTGAGGTCAATCAAGTTCTGAATAGCATTCTGAAGTTTATAGCAATTATCCGTAGAGTGCCCCACGACTCTATTGTAACTGCAAAATAAATCTGCCTTAAACCATGGTGGAATCGGGTTTGGTGGTGGGCGGATTTCTGGAAGTTTCAGTAATGACGCTACCTTAGGAAATATGACACTCAGCGGCTCAACCAGAGGAGTGTAGTCCCTCTCAGGTCTTGGGAACCGCCTAGGTCCCAGGTAACGCCCTTGCCTTGCTAGTGCTGGCTAGTAGATCGGCTCGGCGGTGGTAGTGATTTGTGAAGTGCGTTGTGCTTTAGATGTAGGAGAATAAGTGACCTGATTCTGAGCTGGCGGGCTCACCATATTGGCTGGCATAGCAGGAGCTCCTACGTATTCCACAGTGTTCCTAACAGACTCCTTCTTCCAGCTGAACCCAGTGTTAGATCCATTGTTTCCATTGTTATTGTTACTGGTTCCGCCGGTAGCCATAGTCTGTTTCGTGAATGCTACTAGCGTAGGGAAGCTTCCACTACTGAGTGAGCTCTCAACGCAGGTGCCAGCTTTAATCAGGGCAGTGAAAGTGGAAATGGGCTGAATGCTCAGCAGGGCCCTAGTGGCTGGCTACACTCCTCGAATAATTATTTCGATAGACTCCTCGTCAAGGGGTCTATCGCGCACTTGTGAAGCTAGGGCTCGCTAGCGCCCGATGTACTCCCCGAACGGCTCGTAGGGCTTCTTCTTGGTGGAAACTAGGTCCTTGCGCTTTGGGACCATGTCGAGATTAAAAGAGTATTGTTCTAGGAAAGCTTGGCTCAAATCGTTCCAGGTCTTGATGGTGGTCATATCCAGCGATGTGAACCACTTCAGAGCAGGACCTGTAAGACTTTTCTGGAAAAGGCGAATGAGAAGTCTCTCGTCAGCCTGGAGCTGAGCGAGATCGCCACAGTACGCCCGAAGATGTGAAATTGGGTAGCCTTTCCTGTTATATTTTTCAAATTCTAGGATATGGAAGTTCGGTGGGAGTACCGCCTCTAGGAAGTAGCAAAGGTCCCGAAAAGAGAAAGATTAGCGGACCCTGCCGTGCACTTGTTGATGAGCTTTCTCCAGGTCATTCATCCTGGCGAAAAGTGCATTGGGAGTCGCTGCTGACATTGAGTGTGCAGCCGGGGCAGGTCCCGCGTACGCTATGTCTATAGCACCCGTGTGCTCCTCCAGATCTATCATCTCGCCACCTGGTGTTGTGGCGTGATGACCAGCGTACCCGTGTGTATGTGCCAGTGGTGGTGTGCATACTGACGCCTGAACTTGATGCGAAGGTATTGAAATGTTATGTAGTGCAGTGCATGTAGTTGTGTGTGGGAGTAGCAGTTGCTGAAACGGTATGGTCGGGTTCGTAGGCCAATGTACTCCTGCCAGCCTAAGAGGCTAACCACCAGTTGAAGGAGGAATATGCTGTGCATGCTGTGGATATGATGCTATAGGCAGAGTGGCTACGCCCGTTGTCAGGTCAGTAAGAAGCTGCTGAATCAGGCAATCACAGAACCTAAAACAAAGTGATCCAATACTCGTCCCAAAATGGGATCCAAGGACGCACCCCACACATTCAACCATAAAACACAAGCTACATACCAAAATGAAGATTTCAAGATGATCTACAATTTGGGACAAGAATCATAGCGATCTAATGTCCGTGACTCAATAAAACACAAGAAATACACATGGGGGTGCTATTCACCCCAACTCAAAAATACAACCATTAATGGACCAAACCCACCATAAATGCATAATAAATCTACCATGGCATCCGCACACCACGAGCACACTATCATGCACCTAGGAATCACATTGAACAAGAAAAGGAGAAGCCTAAGAGGTGCGTACCTCACACCAGTGATCGGCATTGATGGGTGCATCCTCCTCCTCTAACCACTACTCTTGACCACCTCCTCCTCTTCGTAGCGACGACTGTGCGGTGGCGATGATGGGCTCTTCCTCCTCTCTCTCTCTAGGCCATCTCTCTTCCCCCTCACCCTCTCAATCTCTCCCTCTCTCATCCCTCTATCTTCTCTCTCTCCCTCTCTCTCTCTCCTATGTTAGGAAGGAGGAGAAGAAGGGGAAGGAGTGGGGCCTAGTGAAGAAGAAAGTAAAGAAGGAAGCCACAAGCACGAAACCAGACCACACAACCACTTCCCATTCACATGGCTCATGCAAATAGAGATCAGCCACTAGAGCATGCCAACAAACCTCCACATCCTAGAGCAAACCCTTAAGACTTCTACGAGTGCCCACAAAGCACCACAACCATTAAACACTATGAAAGCTAGAAATTCACAATCCAGGCGTAAGACGCTACCGAAAACGTGTCTGATGTTGAACGCTAGAGCTCCCAACGTACAACACACCTGATTTCTACATTAAATATTTGACCATAACACCACTTCTAGGTCTGGGTTTTTAGAACTTTGGCACTAGAACATAGAGTTTTGGGTGTGTTTGGTATTTGGTGTTCGGTCTTATATGGTAAATGGGACTTTGAGGCTATGGTTTGGCTTATGTGTGGTATCTTCTGCGTGGACTTTATAACCAGATGGTGCCTTTGCTTTTGCCTTTGGGTGCTTTGCTTGGGTTGTCATCATGGGTTGAGCTAGGTGCCCTAGAACTCTGATGCTCCCAAGGTGTGGTTTTTTGGACCTAATAGAGGAGCTGTCTAGGCTATGTTTTGTGGTGCCTTGAGGTGTGTGATTTTAATAATTTCAAAATGATTTTCCAAAAGGATCTTGGAAAAGGAAATGCATCAATTTTGCAAAGGTTTTGAAAAGTATTTTTCAAGCATTTTCTACTTGTGGTGGAGACTAAGAGACCATAGGCAAGTATTCGTCGATTCCTTTAGGTATGATACTCCTAGATTGTCGATCATGCAACTGAGGTTGTGGTCTACAGACACCCTGGATTTTTACAGGTAGGCTTGGATGGACTCCAAGGAGAAATCGCTTGGTCATGGAGTTGCTAGGTCCATTTACTCTCTCTAGAAACACTTTAGAAATGTCGTGAATCTCCCGAAGCCTCTTGAATCCCACAAATATCATTCATCTTAACCCTCAACTGCCAATTGGTCCTTAAAAAAAAAGGTCAATGGGCTCAAGGTCTTTCTGACAGGCTTTTGATGGGCCAAGTGGTATGTTCAACTGTCTATATATGGTGGGGCTTCCAGACGTGTGTTGCTAGCAGAGATGAGTGGCAAAAATAGCTGGCAAAATGTCATGTTTTAGGCACAGAAGGCACTAGTGTCACATTTCCCTGATAATTCACCTTTTCTTCTTCACTAACGACTAGGATTCATTCGAGACTTGATCTTCAGGTGTCTAGGACCTTGTTCCCTTTGATCTAACGTCAAATTCACCTATGGCAGCCCTCAAAGTCCATCGTCATCGACCGTCTCCAGTCGTTATGCATCAACGGCTACCATTCGTCTCGGCTACTAATTTAAACCCCACTGTGCCACTTGGGAGAGGCATTGCCATTCCTATCACTTTCCAGCTAAGTGCTCGAGCGTCTCTTGAGCTCCCGTCCTTTCTCGATGATCCCTTCTCCAGCTCCAGTTCTTCCGACAACGATCCAGTCGTTGTCGACCTTGCTTGAGCTTTGAGGAGACTTTGGAGTACTACAGTGTATCACAAGTAAGTCCCTCATCTCCCTGTGTTTCCATTTGTATCATGCGTGAGTGTGTGAGTCACCAAACATTTCTTGGCATTGACAATGCATGCTAGAGGAGAGCAATGCAACACATTTCCTTTGTAGAACCTGCTTGAGCATCCTCAGAGTCTTCTCTGCCTTCATGGACTTCAGATGGAGTCCACTAGCCTTGAACGAGGCTGATAGCACCTACTCTGGCAAGGTAGGCTGGTGGAAAGGTCGAATGATCCTTCCACTGATCTTTTGGTTTGATCATGTTTTCCTCTCTTCCGCTTTGCTTCTCGGTACTTCTTATCCATCTCTCAAGCCTTGCCAGGCCTTTACAAGGCTTGTCGGACTCTTTCCATGATCGACCGATGCTCACGCCGGTGAGATAGGTGGGAGTGGTTGAAGGTGTCATCTAGGGATCTAAACACTTGAAGCGATCCCTTTCAAGCTGTTTTTGCTTCCTAAGGTCTTGGATTCTCCTCTCCAGCCTTGCCGAGGGTCTACCGATCTTGCCGTCCTCCGTCAAAGCTGGTGGACAAGCACACTGTCAAGATAGGTGGGGTGAGGGAATCAGTGAGCCATTCCATCGACTAAAAGTGTGGTCATGTTCCCCTGCATCCTTCTAACTTTCCTAGTCAAGAACCGAGCCTTTCAATCACTTTTTTTGGCAAACACAATCAAAGTTCAGCAGTTCGACCAGAGATGGGACATGCAATTCCCAATGACGACGACTTCTAGTGGGTTGACTCGAGGAGAGAATCTGGCGATTACAAGAGACGGTTTTAGCTAACAAAAACCGTTGGCAAAAATCATTAGCATGGGGCCCAAGGATTCAGATAGTTACAACCAATTCTCTGCCTCTTGATTTGACCCCCCCTTTGACTTCTTGATATCTGTTTGGTTTCTTTACCCATCCCTATCTCATCCTAGGGTATACAATAATCTATCATGATTTACCAAAAATGCCTTTCCCTTACTAATTTATTTGTTTTCACCTTGATTTCCAATTTTCATGAGTTTTTATGTTTTTGATTTGTGTTGGGATTTTCTCGTCCAAGGGCATACATTAATAGACATGACAATGCCAACATGGACCCAAATACGGATTATTTTCTCCTTTTGACTTTCTCAAGCTTTTTTAATTTCCACTGTTTGCATGACGCACTTTGAACATTTTTTATTTTTACATGATTTTTCTCATCAGCCAAGGGCATACATTAATTGACATTCTCAATGCCTACATTGATCCTCGGATTATTTTTTATACTTTTTCTTTTATTTCATTTTTAGTGTAGATTCTTTATGTCAGGTGCATTAGAAGTAGACAAGCATACACACACTAGATCATGAGCAATTGATTAACCTTGAAAGACCGATTTCTTCAGGTGTATGGGGGTGCCTAACACCTTTCCCATACGTAACAAGAATCCTTATCCTCTCAGGCCCGCGGTGATTTGCATGCTACATCCATTAGGCATGAGGCACACATGTATTTCTTTGCATTGATTTCTCTAAGTTTTCTTTGTGTTTGGTTTTCCTCGTCTTTCCATTAAAATACTAGGTGGCAACTCATTGTCTTTATCATTTTTCTTATCCTTCTTCGGTGTTTCTGAGTCGAGTCTTCTTCCTTGGATTCACCATCTTCGTCGTGATTATATCGGGATTCTTTATGTGTTTCCACACACAAGGAGTCATGTAGGGTTCCACTGGCATGGTCACATATTCCATGGATCAAAGTGTTGTCCGAATGTGAAGGTATGACACTTCGATTGCTCTAGATACTAAGACTCAGGATACCATCCGTACTTAGTAGTATTATGGCAACAGACATAGGAGGTAAGAAACTCCTACGTAGTTGGGCATGATACCCTGGTTGCTACAAGTATTGAGGTGTTGGTGGGTGTTGACAAAGCCTATATGTAGGGTTTGAGCACAAAGCTAAGATGCCGAGAGTGCATATCCTATGATTTGTCCTAAGAGAGGATAGCTCACCTAATTGTAGGGTGAGTAAGCTTTCCTAGTGTATGCTTAGCCATATTAATGATCCTTCAGGTGGAGGGATGCTGTGATAGACAAACTCCTCCATAGGGTGATTGTCCAAGGTAGTACAGACAATATGGTAGCTCCTTGATAAACTACTTTTGGCTAGTGTTTGTTGCTTGGCACTGGGCAACACGACACATTGTGTTTGAATTGTGGTGGTTTATGTTGAGTCCTAATTCTAGAAATCAAGCTCTAGTCTAGAGTACACTGTGGTATTGTGGTGTTTTTGCTAAGCGATGGCTCGGTATTGGTTTCATGGTACTTGCACCCAAGTTGCGTGGTGCTTGTGCCTGAGTGGCGTAGTGCTTGTGCTTGTGTGGCCATTGGTGATGAGTGTGGTTTTAGACTTAACTTTGCGAGAATAGTCATTCCAAGTGTACATAAATGATTTTGAAGAGCATGCATATGGTTTTGAAAGGAAAAAGAGAAAAGTGGTTTTAAAGACATATTTTAAAGGTTTTGTTGATTGTTGGGCAATCGTGAGTTGCTCTATTGTAGTGTTGATTGTTGGGCAATAGTGAGTTCCGCTATTAATAGTGGTTGCTTGTGGTGTAGATTACGCCTATTTCCTCAACGTTGTTTGCCAAGTTGTTTAGTATGTTTAGGTGGGGTGTGTGCTTAGTGACCATTTTGAGTGGTCACTCTTGTGTGCATCGTTTTAGTATTTTCGTAGGTGCAAGATTAGGAGTTATTGTTACTAGTGCACATAGGAAGAAGTCATGCTGCCACACATCTAGGGTTCTAGTGGGTGTTTAGTTATTAGTTTAATTTTCTGTTAAATATGCTTTGTAGTTTATGCTTAAACTAAAAAATTAGTGCAATTATAACTGATAGAATAATAATAAAATGAAAAATGTGGTTAGGTTGAGTGGTAGCGACTAAGGGGGGGTTGTCACACTAACCCACTCACACACTACCTTTATCTAATTCATATCTAGTATGTACTTGCCCTTAGCCATTTCAATATTTCCATTAGCATATTCTATCACGTGCAAGTCCTTATGACTACAAAGCAACATCAAATCTCTACATGCATTCTCTGTGTCCTTTGTCTTGCCCTTGACATCCAAGACTATGTAGAATACATTGTCAAATTCATTCTTCTCGATATGCATGATGTTTGAATTGTATCGAATTAAGAGCTTCAACCGATATGATAACTCTTAGAATATGCTGATTTTCATCCAATTGTGAGTATTTCCGAATCTCTTTAATGTTTGTGGACCAACACCATGCCTAAAAATGATCTACTTAAACTTTGATAGTCGACTAAGTACTTGCTCTCCCGACAACTTAGCAAGTGAGTTGCATAGTTCGACTATATACTTCTTAAAAGTTTGTTTGTGTTTTCGATATAGGTGGTTCATGGGCAAGTATTGACGATAACAATCAAAGAAATACAGCTTGCAACCATATTGAAGTTGAAATGACTTTTTGTATTCCATACAATAAGGACAACTCATGTTTCCATGTGTGCTCCAACTAGACAGCATCCCTTATATAGGGAAATCACTTATAGTCAAAGTAAAGCAACCTTCATGTTGAAAGTTTGCTGCTTGCATGCGTCATATGTTTCAACCCTAGTGTCCCATAGTATCTTCAACTCGTCTATAATAGGCCTCAGATACATGCCAATGTATTTTCTAGGATGGACCATGAATGAGTAAAGACAAAGACATGTATGGCCTCTTATTACACATAGAAGGAGATAGATTATATAGTATGATCATGACAAGTCAACACGAGTAATCTTTTTCTCTACCATGTGAATTGAATCCATTACTAGAAAGATCAAGAACAACATTGCAGTTTTCTGCAGCAAATAAAGGAAAGGATATGTCAACACTTGGTGTCAAATGTATGCTCCATATTAGTGTTCTGTGTGTAATCTACATGTCATGTAATATCTTTTGCAATCTCCTTACAATAGTACAACCACTTTAGTCTTTGTACTAAAGGGAAATAATGAAACACCTTCTGAGGGACACGTGTCTTTGAATCACTTTGTAATAGAGCTCATAATATTCTAGACATTCTAATTTATCTTTGTATTCCTTGTAGTACAATATGTGATGTTTTGAGTAAGCATTAATCTTCACCTTTACCAACTCCTTCTTTCTCATCATCTTCTTTGTCCCTGTAGACACCCCAAATTTCCAATTTTGTAGGATAAGGATGTGGTGGCTGAGCTCGAACCCTGGTTGAGCCCATTTGGGCCCACAAGCCCATTCTATGCCCATTTAATTCATGGAAACCCAATTAGGCCCATGAAGGCCCACTTAGGCCCGTTAAGCCCTATTTGAGCCCACATGGGCACACAAGACCCACTTAGGCCCATTTAACCTATTTGGGTCCATTTAATTCATTTGGGCCCATTGAAGCCCACTTGGGCCCATGGGGGCCCACATAGGCCCATGGAGGCCCATGAAGCCCAAAGTCCACAATGGCTCAACCCACATTCACTCCTATTTGAACTTCTTCCAAAACCAAGCTCATTCAT
>JAMKQA010024511.1:0-12467 GCA_024699735.1 Posidonia australis
GTGGGAGTAAGGATCGGACCCCTCTACAAAAAGCCATAAAATCTCATAAAAACATGGGGTGTAGACTCTCAAGTCTACTTCAAAACCCCTCAAACCAATCACAAATCCACTAAGCATGCTGCTCTAACGAACATCATCAAGACATAGAGCTCAGAAATGAACACTGTAGCATGCTTCTCATTAATCCACAAAAATCAAACGAAAAAACCCACAAATCAACATGATAGCATCATAAACATGCTGATCTAAACATCCTCAATCATATACCAATTTATCTACAATTTCCATGCATTTAACATGATTTATGCATTAAACCCTACTTTAACCCAAAAACGGGCAAAAAGAAGAGTAGGAGGTCGTGTACCTCCGCAAGCCACCGGCAATCCTTACCACACTCCGGCAAGCCTCCTCACGCTCCAGCGAGGCTCCCCCGCCGGTGGATCACCTGGACAACCACCTCCTCCCACCACGGTTGCGCGGGCGCAGTTCTACCTCTCCCTCTTTCTCCTCACGTCACAGCTCACCACCAACCGATCGCCTCCGCCCTTCTTATCCCCACCTCCTCCCGCGTCCCGCCAGCCGCCCATCGTGTCGGAGATGACACGGAGCACGGGCCGTTGGGTGGTGGTGGCACGGGCTAGTGGAAAGGAATGGGGAAGGAGACGAGTGAGTGTGAGCTCATGAGTGAGAAAGGAAAGAAAAAGAAAGAAAAGGAAAAAGAACGGGCACGCGAACTGAGGCGACTGTGTATCTCCAAACCGGGCTCCAAATAGGCCCCAAATCACAACCTGATGCACAGAACACCACCCACAACCACACACAACCAAGGAACAATAGATTATCCATTAATAAACCATTAAACACAATATTACAAATAATACATGGTTTATTATCAAAATGGATAATCAGGCCCTGATGTTACAAACCAAATGCTACATAAAAAAGTGCCAATGCAGAGAGAGAGTTAATATATTGGTGCCCTTAGCGCCACGGAAGCCTGTTTTGCCTGCTATAAGTGGTGACATTGTCCTCAACTCACGTGGCACTAACCTAGGCACTTAGGTCAATGTGTGGCACTCCACCAGATATTATGGGCTTCATGTCAAATTCTTGGGGCCCTATATCTACTTTTTTAAGGATTCATTTTCTTTTCTCCCTCATAGGCATGCTAATCGACCCTATTCCTGCTTGGAGGTGACTTACACCTAGACTGAAGGGGTGGCTGCTATTTCCTTTCTGCTGAAGGGTGGCTGCTATTTCCTTTCTGCTGAAGGGTGGCTAGTCCCTTTGATCATGTGGGCTTAGAAGGTGCATGCTCCGACTCCTCTCCAAGTTATATGGTAGGGATAGGGTCGTCCCGTATGCCTCACTTAGTGGAGCTAGCTTTTGTCTACTACTTCTCTCTCCTTATTTCTTTTGTGCTCGAAGGTCTTGTGTTTTTTCTTTATTGCTCACACTCTCTCTAGACCAAACATTTTTACTCCCTCTGGGGATATAGGTCCCGTGGGAATTTGCTCACTTAGCCCATTTCTCTGAAATCTCTCCCTCACACCCGAAGTTTCTAAGGTAGTAACACATGAGGAGGACTTGACACATCTTACGCAGGCAGGCTTCCGACTTTTCCTCATTGGGCTATGATGATGTTATGCAAAGAGAAAAAAGTGCAAGAGATTATGTTATGCCAGGATGCATTAAGCATAAGAATAAAAATGCATGAAAATGCATGGCCAAGAGTCACTGATAGTACTTCATTAAATAGGAAGCATTGACAGGCTCTGACTGCTCCTTATGGTCCATGTCTTCAAGAAGGACTGCACCCCCTGACAGGGCCTCTTTAACCACAAAAGGTCTGCGCCAGTTGGGCCTAAATTTTCCCCGTGTATTCGGAAAATGAATGGCACGTAGAACCAAGTCTCCTGGTTCAAAGCTTCTAGGATGGACTTTCTTCTGATAAGCTCGGGCCACTCTCTTCTGGTAGCATTGGGCATGATGCAGAGCTTGCAATCTATGCTCATCAATTAGATCAAGCTGAACATTACGGTCTTGTACCCACTCAGCCTCTTCTAATTCTGCCTCCCTCAAGATCCTTAACGAAGGAATCTCGACTTCAAAGGGAAAGACCGCCTCCATGCCATACACCAAAGAGTAAGGTTTTGCTCCCGTTGAGGTCCGGATGGAGGTTCTATAAGCCCATAATGCATAAGGCAGCTTTTCATGCCAATCTCTATGGGTCTCAGCCATTTTTTTCAAGATCTTCACCAGATTCTTGTTAGCCGATTCCACTGCTCCATTCATCTGTGGTCGATAGGGGGAGGATCTGTGATGTCTAATCTTGCAACTCTGGAGGAAATCCTCAACTCTCCTTGCTATAAAATTAGTTCCGTTGTCTGAAATAATAGCAAATGGAACCCCATATCTAGCGACAATATTATTCTTGATGAATTTTCCTGTAATGGCTGCTGTGACTGTCTTGTATGTCGCCGCCTCGACCCATTTTGTAAAATAATCGATGGCTACCAGAATATAACGGTGCCCATTGGATGCTGCAGGATAAATGGCCCCGATAACATCAATTCCCTAGATAGAGAATGGCCAAGGTGATGACGTGCTATGCAATTGCTGTGGGGGAGCATGTATAAAATTGCCGTGTATCTGGCAGTTATGGCATATTCTAACAAATTGGCAACAGTCTGTTTCCATGGTGGACCAAAAATACCCTTGTAACAAATTTTTCTTGGCTAGAAGGACCCCATTCATATGTGGGTCGTAGGTGCCTGCGTGGACTTTCAACATTAGCATATCCGCCTCCTTTTTGTCTACACACCTGAGGAGGATCTGGTTATAAGACCTTCTATATAGCTGCCTGGCCCTGAGCACATATTTGGATGCTAACCGTGTCAAGGTCTTCTTATCTGATGCAGAAATGCCATGAGGGAAACTACAGACTCCAGAAATGCTTTAATATCACTATACCAAGGCGGTTCAGCAGATGATGGCGCCTCTTGGATATGCATACAATGTACTGGCTGTTCAATGCATGTCTATAGCCTATGCCTCTGGGAGTGATAACCATGATGCTAGGGTTGCCAGAGCGTCTGCATATGCATTTTTGGCTCGTTTCATGAAGGAAAACATGACATTTTCAAATTCCTCAGTCAATTTCATCAAGTGTTCATGATATAATACGAGCTTCTGGTCTTTTGTCCTCCAGTCACCATTGACCTGTGAAATAACTAGCATTGCGTCGCTAAACACGTGGAGCTCTTGGGCGCCTTGGTCCATTGCTATTTGTAAGCCTAAGATACAGGCCTCATATTCGGCTTCATTATTGGTGCATTCAAACGTCAGCTTCCTTGCAAAGGGAATAAGCTGTCCTTGTGGCGTGGCTAGAACTGCACCGATGCCTCTTCCTCGCTTGTTGACTACACCGTCGAAATACAGACACCATTGCCGCTCGTTTTGAGGTCCCTCCGGTTCTTCGTCACCCATTAAAAACAATATATCTTCATCTAGGAACTAGGTATGCAAAGGCTGGTACTCTGGCAAAGGTAAGTCGGCCAAGTGGTCTACCATTGCTTGTCCTTTCATGGACTTCTGTGTGACAAAGGTGATATCGTATTGGGATAACATCACCTGCCATTTGACACATCTGCCCACCAAAGCTGGCTTCTGGAACATATATTTAATTTGGTCATGCCGACATAACAAGAGAACCGGATACGCCATCATTTTATGCCGATGGCGCTGTGTGGCCCACACCAGGGATAGGCAGACTTTCTCTATCGGGCTGTATTTAACCTCGCAGTCATTGAACTTTTTGCTAAGGTAGTAAATAGCTTTCTCTTTGCGCCCAGATTCGTCATGCTGGCCTAAAACTGTGCCCATAGAATGCTGTGTGGTAGAGAGATATAATAGCAAAGGGTGCCTTGGCATGGGGGGAACTAAAACTGGAGGTTTCACTAGAAGTTGTTTTATTTTGTCGAAGGCCGCTTGACATTCATCATTCCAGCAAGTCTGGGCATTCTTCCTCAATAGCTTAAATATGGGCTCACATATAGGCATAAGCTGTGCAATGAACCTACTGATATATTGTAGCCGGCCTAATAAACCGCGAATCTCTTTCTCAGTGGCAGGGGGAGGCATTTCAATAATTGCTCTGGCTTTGTGGGGGTCTATTTCAATTCCCCTCTGACTGATGATGTAACCCAGTAGTTTTCCAGAGGATACCCCAAATGCATACTTGTTGGGGTTCAGACGGAGCTTATACTTTCGCAAGCGCTCAAACAACCTTCTTAAACAAGAGAGATGATTCTCGGGCTCTTTAGATTTGGCAATCATATCGTTCACGTATACTTCAACCTCTTGATGCATGAGATCGTGGAACAAAGCTGTCATAGCCCTCTGATATGTTGCACCTGCATTCTTTAATCCGAATGGCATCACCCTGTAATAGAAGACTCCCCATGGAGTGATAAAGGATGTCTTCTCCATATCTTCTTCAGCCATTCTGATTTGATTGTATCCATAAAATCCGTCCATAAAAGACAACATCTTATGCCCTGCAGTGTTGTCTATCAGAATATCAATATGGGGGAGCGAAAAATCATCTTTGGGGCTCTCTTTGAAGAGATCTCGATAGTCAATGCACATGCGAACCCGTCCATCCTTCTTCGACACTGGTACCACGTTGGCGAGCCATTCAGGATACAGTACAACCATGAGAAAGTTAACCTTGTGCTGTTTCATAATCTCCTCTTTAAGTTTTAAAAGCCATTGGGGTCGCCATCTGCAGAGCTTCTGTTTAACTGGCGTTGAATTTGGAATTAGTGGCAATGTATGGACTACCACTTCAATATCTAGCCCCACCATGTCATCATAGCTCCATGCAAAGACATCTACATATTCCTTCAGGAAAGCCATAAACTCCGCCTTTGCTTGTGGTGATAACTTGACACTGATGCGTGTTTCTTTTACTTCCTCTGCCGTGCTGATGTTGATAAGCTCCGTTTCCTCTTCGACATGAAGATTTGGGCCTTCTGGATCATCATCATAGAATGGAATTTGCGAGGGCTCCTCCTCATTATGTGCTCCACAGACCTCATCCTCTTCTTCATAGGCGATCAGTTCTGACAGGATCTCTCTTTCAAATGTCGGGTCGGTTATGTCCACTGAGAAAACTTCCTCTGATTCTACGCCCTGATGGCGTTTAAGGCTGTCACAGTGACCTTTGTGTTCTTGTACCGGCATTGTGCTACTTCTTCAGTTTCCCTGCCTGGGTGATCCGAGGAGCTAGAAGTCCCTGTCTCTGATATTGATGCCTCCTTATTTTTGGTTTTCGATTTTTTGATTTTTTTATCATTTTCTTTTGTCTTGTTAGCTGTACTAAATTCGGCTTGCTGGCGGCTGCTCCGCTGTAAAATGGTGGGGCCGCCATCTGTCCCACTCATGCTTGATTCAGGATTTTGACCCTCACCCTCAATGTGAGGCTTATATTGCCAATACCAACTAGACCCGCCTCCCGGCTGACAGGAGATTAACTCCAATGGTCTAGTATCCCTTCCATCTGTTTCTTGCAGGACCATAATTGAAACCTGGTCCTGGGGTGGTACCGATGCTTCTGTTGGTGGTGCTGTAGCAACTGCTTTGCCCTTTCTTTTGCGATCCTACTCTGCCAGATCCTTTGCAAGCACGTCTAGCTGCTCTTGAAATAGAAGGTCCAGATCCCCAATGTCATCATCTGAGTCTGCTTCTTGGACCATAATCTGGGCTGCTGACTACTCTGACTGCCTATTGTTCTACATTATATCCTGCCATATACTCTGTCGTTCTAGCTGGCTATCGTCTTGATATGAATCCTCTAGGCAGATCCAGGCTGGTGGTGCCGACACTGCAAAGGAACTGTCGTTCGGATCCATAATGCCTGCGCTAACAAAGTTGGATAAATCTCGTGGAATAATCATCTTGGAAGACTTACCCTGGCGTTGTGATCTCTTCCTCTGGCTGCATTGCTCGTAACCCAAACCGTCTCGCTCGATCCATTCTTCGGCTTCGATCGGCTCAGTGATTCCTTCACCATAAAGCCCTAGAGGTGATCCCTTCTCGTATCCCCATTTGCGACACAGGTTGTCGATCATCAAACGGGGGTTGCCAGAAGTGGCCAAATGGCCGGCAAGCTCGGAGGGTGGAATAAAATTAACTGGTTCAAACCGATTAACCCGATAGAGGACATCAGTAGGTTTAGGCTCGAAGTGAATGGTCTGCGGGGTTAGAGTTGAGACAGACTCAACCTTCTCCATGTCTTCTGTCAGGACAACAACGACGTTGTCATCCCAACAAAACTTAATCATGCGATGGAGGGTTGAAGGAATGATTTAATGCTTGTGAAGCCAAGGACGTCCAAGCAAAAGATTGAAAGAAGGTTTGATATGTACGGCGTAGAATTCCACGTCGAAGCGAGCAGGGCCTATAGTCAGGGGAATGATCAGAACCCCAAGCGCATCATGATGCGTATTATCAAAAGCTGTCATCCCTTTCACTGCTGGTGTAATGTCCTCAGACTTGAATCCGATTGCACTTGCTGCGTGCAAGGGGCAGACATTAAGGCCTGCTCCATTGTCCACCAGTGTGAGGGGAATGCGAAAACTTTGATACTGTGCAGTGATGAACAAGGGAGAGTTGTGATTGGTGCCAGAAAGGGGCAACTCTAGGCTAGAGAAGGAGATAACCTGAGGTGCCGCTATCATTCCTACCATATTTTCCAGGGTAGCAGGCTCTATGTCTGGGATACACAGGCTGCCTGAAAGACCCTAAGGAAAGCTTTTCTGTGTTCAGCCGATGTATGGATTAGGTACCAAATGGAAATATCGGCTTTAACCTTCTTAAGATGGGTAGTGATGTCAGCTGAAGGTTGGCTGCTAGTGGTAGGAATGGACGATGCTACTCTAGGCATAGGTGGCTGAGGAGAATGCGCTTGAAGTTGGGCAGGGGTTACCGTTATAGGTGCTGGTGGCCTAGATGGCTGGTTAGGGGTTAAGGTTGAGGGATTAGGCCTAGTTGTTGGAGGTTTGTACACTCTGCCCGATCGTGTCACTTCTACACACATTCCTATGGCATAATTGTACGGAACACGATGCGTGTCGTGGGTCAGAGTAACAACAACTGGGGGACGGGCTGCTAACTGTACATGTGAGGTTGAAGGATAAGGGTGAGTAGGGGTATTTACCTGAGGATGCTGGGGGTATTGGTGAACCTGGGGATATACTGGCTGACTTAAACTAGACTGGGGCCAGGCTGCTAAATAGATTGGAGTAGGTGTCTGGGGATATGCTACAGGTGGCACCTCAGGGTTCTCCGACTCAACAACAGGATGGATCATAAAAACAGATTCCTCGACATTATCAAGGAAGGAGCGATACAAATGGTAGGGAAAAGGGGACGACTGGTCATGAATCAAAGCAGTTGGGCAGATAGGGGAAGAAACAAACCTAGAAGGAGCCAATGAGAAAGAAGCAGAAGAAACAAAATTAACTCCCAGGAAACCTGACGCTCTCGGAGGTGGATGTTCAAGGGCTGACTAACTATGCTGGGGTGTGCTGGCTATGCTAGGTGTGCTACTGGGGGATGTGCTGGGGCGGCTGCCTGGGTATTAATTACGATGACCCTTTGGTCAATCAAATCCTGAACGGCGTCCCTGAGTGTCAAACAATTGTCCGTCGAGTGGCCAGCCACCCGATGGAAATTGCAGAACGCATTGACATTGTACCAGGCTGGCAGCGGATTAGGAGGAGGGCGTACCTCTGGCAACCTCAGCAAGGATGTGACTTTGGGGAATACCTCGCTCAACGGCTCCACTAAAGGGGTATAGTGGCGTCGGTCACGGCGTTGTCGCTTCGGCCGTGGATGTGCCAATGGTGGGCACGTCCTAGCCGGTGGGTTAGGATATACTGGTGTGGCAGTAGGGGTAATATGTGATGCATGCTGTGTTCTAGGTGTAGGCGTGGGTGCATAAACTATTTGGCGCTGCGGGGGCGGGCGGACATTTGCCGGAGCAGCAGGGGATCAAATATAGGAGACTGTATTTTTGGAGGGATCCCGCCTCCTAGGTGGATTGGTGTTGTTGTTGTTGTTGTTGCTGCTACTAGGGCCATTATGTGAGGCAATGGCCTGCTTGGCAAATGCTGAGAGTGCTGGAAAACTGCCACCATGTAGTGAACTCTCAACACAGGCGCCCGCCCGAAGCAGTGCAGAAAAAGTTGTGACAGGCTGGATGCTAGGCAAAGCCCCAACCGCCGGCTGTGCCCCCTGGATCACTATCTCAATAGACTCCTCGTCAGAGGGTCTATCCTTGACTTGTGAAGCCAAAGAGCGCCAACGTCTAAGATACTCCCCAAATGACTCTTGGGGTCTCTGCTTGAGAGCGACTAAGTCCTCTCACTTGGGGACTAAGTCGAGGTTGAAAGAATATTGCTCTAGGAATGCCTGTGTAAGGTCATCCCAAGTCTTGATTGTGGCCATGTCGAGGGAAGTGAACCACTTCAACGTAAGCCCCGTAAGACTCTTCTGGAACAGGCAAATTAACAACCTTTCGTCAGCCTGGAGCTGAGTGAGGTCTCCATAATAGGCTTTTAGGTGGGCAATTAGGCAGCCCCTCCCATTGTATTTTTCAAATTCCGAAATATGAAAATTCGGGGGGAGAGTCGCCTCTGGGAAATAACAGAGGTCTCGAAATTGGTAGGACTGGCGGTCCCCACCTTGCACATGTCGGAGAGTGCATTCCAGATCATTTACTCTTGCGAGGAGAGCATCTGGAGCTACTGCAGCTGTGGACTGTGCAGTAGAGGCGGGTGCCGCGTACATTGTATGGGTCGCCCCTAAGGGCTCCTCTGGATCCACCATTCCGTCGTCTGGTGCTACGGCAGGATGGCTAGTGTACCCGTGCAAGGGTGCAGTGTGCTGTGGGATGAAGGATGAGGCTTGTGTGTGGTAAAAGGGTGAAGACAATGCAGGGGGTGGTGCAACTAGTGGTGCAGAATGTAGGAGCAAGAGCTGTTGGACCGGGATGGTCTCAGCACTCATAGATGGTAGTGCTCCCGCCAGCTTAGGGGGCTGGCCACCAGATAGGAGGGATGCATGCTGTGGTGGGTGTTGTGCTGGTGTAACAAAGGGTAGTGTCGACATCCCTATTGCCGGAGAGACAAAGGATGGCGACGGCTGTGGAGAGAGTGCAGTGGGTGCTAACTGTGGTCCTAAGGCCGGTTGCGCAGGCAACTCGGGAGTAGAGAAAGACAAAGCTGAGAAGGGCTAGAGTGCCAGTGCCAATCCCTGCAGCTACTGGGTGAGGGCCGACATCTGTTGCAGCTGCGCGGTCACAGGATTGTCGCTGGTAGCTCCGAAGGAAGGAGGCAAGACAGGGGAGGAAGCAAGAGGTTGAGATCCCAGTTGTCTGAACTGGGGGGTGACTACTACTGAAAGAACCGTAGTGGGAGGAGGGCTAGTAAACACATAGCGTTGAGGGGAGACAGGCTCTACTGCTGTGGCCCCAACAGCAGGAGAAAACCAGGCAAGTGGTCCCGAAGGCGGGGTTGCCACGGGGACACAGAAATGAGGTGGTGGAGGTCTTCCAGAGGCTAAGGCAAAAGTGGACGCAGCAAAGATGATAGGAACAGACACAAAGGAAGAGTGTCCCGAGACAGGGACCTCCTCCCGGACAGCAGGGGAAAGGGACTTGTTGGCATGCTAAGCCATCGTGGATCGCGAGCGAGTAAGGATTGGACTGCGGCTAGGAAGAAGAGGATGAGTCCTAGGATGAGCTATTGTCGGAAGTGACGAATAACTCGGGAGATGCGATCGAAAATGTGGTCGCAAACAGAGCTCACGAAAGGAAAGATCTTGAGCCCAGGCTAAGAAACCTCAAAGATCAGAAATCCTAGCACAAAAACAAACAAGTTAGCAAAGATGCAATGTTTACGGTGGTATGAGATGCAAATGAATGCTTCTAGTATGCACTCTCTCACCAACTAAGGATGTCCTAGTAAGCTGTCTACTCTAGGTTCACACACTAAAGGGTGAATAGGTCTCCGACTCAAGTTTAGAAAAAGTAAGGTCCCCGTTCTAAATCCCAGCCAAAGCTTAGGCAGTGAACGGGTGGTGCTTTCGGGGCCTCGACCTCTACCAAAGCAGTAAGTTGTACCCTTTACTACACCGACACGACCCCAGACAAGTGGGGACAAACCCAATTTTTCATCCCACGCCAAAGTCATAGGATGAGCCATCGGAAAATGTCCTTCGCAGACTGTATAGGTAATCCTAGGAGAGGAGAAGATGCATGCCCTATATGATGTATGCAATGTATGCTTTGAGTTTTTTACTTGCAAACTTATTAAACTATGGGGGAAGATTTGCAATTTGTCTCTAGTTTGCCTTAAGATTTATGGATTTTGGTTTTTATGTTTTGATTAACCAAAAGGAGAGCAAACATGTCTCTATTTCTCCTAGGCATGGCATATACAAGAAGGGAAATAAACATGCATTTTAGCCATGGATTAACATGCAAAAGTAGGTGCAAAACATGTGCAATAGTGATGGCATAGCAAAAGTGTGAAAAAGGAAAGAACAACATAACAAAAGCAATGTATGCAAAAAGACACCATTAAACAAAGCATGGCCTGGAAAAAAGCAAGCAGAAAAGCTAAAGCAAAAGAGAAACCAAAACAAAGCTGGGATCTGGTTATCCCCAGCGGAGTCGCCAGTTCCTGAACCATGCCGGTGAGAATGGTGAAATATGCGAAAGTCGGCAAAGTCACGGCAAAAATAATAAATATGCAAATGCAGGAGTCGCCACCTAGTCTATTCAAATGGAAGATGAGGAAAACCATATAAAACATGAAAATCATGCAAAAACAATGGAAAAGGTCTTTGTAAACCAAAAATATGGGTAAGGATCCCTGTTACGTACGAGGAAGGTGTTAAGCACCCTCGTACGCCTGATAAATCGGTCTTCTATTGGTTTCTCAATTTCTTATGAAATGTCGGCTTTGCAGCCTTTGTTGTACGTCCGAGGGCGATATGCCATGCCATGCTAATGTGTGTGGTGTCTAAAATATAGGTGCATGATGTATAGGGGTGTGTCCTAATGCTCAAAAGTATCACTTGTATGTCGGGTCTAGTATTGATGCAAGAATATTGCATAATAAGATCAAAGATCTAATAAGCTTGAGTGATTTTTCATCCTTGCCTTGTTATATCTCAAATGCAATCTAAAATGCATGGAATGATTGAAAACAGAGTTGTGCCTTCCTATTATGCCAAGGGAGAAAACCCAAAAAAACCCAGAAGCAAATCGAGTCGGGAAAAGCATGTTAAAGCCATATAAAACCTGTTGTGTGCTACTGAAAACAGGTTGCTGCGCCTGTTTGGTGCGCCAGACTGGTGCTCCAGTCTGGTGCGCCACTTATGTGTGCCTAAGTGGGCCAGAAAGATGTGCTGAGTGAAAACAGAAAACTACGCAATGCCAAATCACAAAAGAATGCATTCTGCAGTGTAAAATCCTTCTGTAAAACTTGGTAAATATGCTAATGCAATGATTTGTGAATCTTGTGCTCAAGGGCTGGCAGCCTCACACAAGATCCTACCTATCTCATGCTAAGTGAGAAAAAAACAGGATTCAGTCATGACATTGGATCATGGGCTGATGCATAGACTTTCCATGTAGGAGTAAGCTGCAAACAGCCTACCATATTCCTGCCTGAGACTGAATATCCAAGGGGCAAAAACAATTGGAAAATGATCTGGTTTAAAACTGGAAACATGCATGCAAAATCATGATATATCAAAGAACAATCAACAAAAATATCAAGCTCAAAGTCCTTCAGAAAGCGACGCAAACAGGGATGCAAAAGTGAATCTGACCAGTCTGGTGCACCTGCTTGGTGCACCAGAGTGGTGCTCTGGTTTGGTGCCCCTGAGTGGTGCGCCCTAGAGAATCTGGATCAGATTGCAATCTGATCCAAAATCTATCCAGAAAAGAGATAGGTGATGCAGATTGATTTATGCCATTGTTAAGAGTTGAAAACATGATTGGATGCACATGGTCAAAGCTATCTTATTATTCATGTAATTAAAATCAAGATGAGTTAATGGGTTCATGTATGAAAACATGCAAAGTGCAAGGGAATAAAACATGATACGAGCAAATCCAATCAAAACAAAAACAAGTCATGTTATCTCTACTACATAACTCTTATACTTAGAAGCTTGACATGGATCTATGTGCAAAGAAACAGTAAGACAACTCATATATGCTATATGGTGCAGATTTTATGCTAGAAGAAAAGTAAGCATGCTTGCAAACGAGAGTATAGATTTTCATGGAGATCATCTTACAAGAAGGATAAGCAAAATCATCATTGAAATCTCATGAAAACATGATGAAATCAGACCATATGTAAGTTTCTAACATGCCTTATTCC